>JBBPLV010000123.1:0-34298 GCA_038089975.1 Boletellus ananiceps | reverse complement strand
TTTCAACCTTTATGGAACCTCGGGGAGGAACGCAGACGCGTCGGCACACACGGACGAAGTCATTTTTTCTGCACCAGCAAATGGCGAGATCGAGCTGGCGAGCCCGAGAAATAGATCCAAGCGGTATGCACCCGTACCAAGGGAAGAGGCGGTGCATGTATTGGGAGAGGACGAGGAAGAGTAGCGCAGTGAGGATATGATAGGGAGGGGAGGTACGAGAAATCCTTTGACATCACAGCCACAATTCTCCATCCCCAGTAACCTTGTAAACAAGGTGATCTCGTATACGACATACCTTTCATTTAGTATATTTCCACAGCTAATCCCTGGTGAGAGGGTACATCTCCCTCTGTGGGCCCACTGTTTGGAGTCCATAGTGCTTACGGCGGACATCTTGGCAATCGTTGATCTCATGGACATTTCCAGGGCTGCAAAGAACTCGATGGAGAAGTTAGGCACAGCACAGTAGGGGATGGTGGCTCTGAGCCAGCTCGGATGGAAGCGGACCGAAAAGAGTCGCGCGTCAGAATTCGCTAGGAAGGGCGCTGTGCGCTGTGTCTACCCCGCAGATGTTATGGTACTAGGGGCAAGTGTGGGTCCTGAGGTCAGTGGCCATGACACCACTGGGCATTGGCATGTTGGCGGTGGGCGGCGTGGTGCACTCGGCGTGCAACACACTCGAACGCACCCAGGGTCCCTTCCCGGCGGGTTCCGACTCTTTTCGATGCGTTTCTGTTGCATCGATAAGAAAACTTGCCGCAATGGTGTCTCACCTGCCTTTTCGTTCCAATGCTGCCGCTGGCAATATCCACGGGAACCCCGATGGGTCCAGGAGGCATCCTCTGCAGTTTTTGCGCTCCACCTGGAGAGGAGCCTGACCAGAATCATGAAGACGAGTCTCATGGCATCTCAACTATCTTGTGATGTAAGAGCATTTTGTCCCCAGTACTCGTGCTGCAACTCGTTCACCTGCGAATCCGATAAAAAAGGTGTACCAAAAGATGATCGACCGCGGTTAGAGGAGAGCTGGGTTGTATTGCCATGCTCCCGATTCCCGTCGCTCGTGTTGTGCGCAATACACAATCAAGTTTGTGGGACTCTTGTGTCCACTCAGTTCCAACGAACATTCCAAGGACTTTGTAACAGGCTCGACGCCCTCGCCTTCAAACCATCGTGCAGCCAGCGACAGCTCCTGAACAGGTGAGAATGTGTGTGGTTGGAGGGCATTCTGATGTCTCACAGCCCGGCAAGGTGGAACCGATTCGTGCGGGCCGGCGGTACTGAGGGAGCCCCTGAGCAGCCAAAACCAAAAGGTTCACACACGACTTCGTTCACACTGGCCTCTTCCATCCATGGTTCCGAACGAGCATTTCTCCCTGCTGGCGAGGAGCCGCTGCATGATTTCCAAGTGTGTAGCGCAGCCATTGTCGTAGAGTTTAAGCACTAAGTGCGCCTTGCAGGTGACACTCGAGCGGTCGTCGTACACCGACGAAAAGTATGCACTGTTTGTCGCATACCAGTCACAGATTCACCAGGAGGACGACAATACGCCGTGTTCGTCCAAGCGGCGCTTGGTACAGACGCCGCTGGTAGTGAGTGTTCCTTAACTCGGTTCTCTTGGCCCTTCATTCGACAAATCAAGCCAGGGCCCATTCCCTATCAAACACTACCACCCGAGCATCTGCCCTCGTACTTTGAGTCTTACCACCAAATGTACAGATTAGATAGAGAATTGATTGTCGTTGGCGTTGTGGACATTTTGCCTGACTGCGTCTCCAGCGCCCATTTTATATACGACCCAAAGTGGGAGAAATACTCTTTGGGAAAGGTACGCGCTACTAGTTACAATCATGCCTGAAGTGCGGATTACTTCATCTACACGCTAGCTCAGCGCCCTTTGAGAAGCAGCTCTTGCGCGCGAAATACATGATGCCGGGTTTTGTCCTATAGACGCGGTCTATATGGGTACGCCCGATTCTACTCGTCCTCTTTCTTTGTACACGTGGCTCTGTCAGGTTTCTACATTCATTCATGCCCAAAAATGAAGTATAAAGGAGAATACAGCCTATCATTCCTCGTCGATCCGGTAGGCGCACCCTAAGGCAAAGTGGCTTTCTGGCAATCTTGCTCAGGAGGATTTTACATGGTACCCCCTAGAGGCTTGTGTGCCGTTGTTGGACAATTACCGGTGCGCTGTCTTTTCTGAGTCCAGTCGTTCTCTAGCCAGCTCGGACGATCCCAGAGAGGGTGAGGGCCCTGACCTGGAGGAGTACACGTGTGCTGAACGATTGCAGTCGTCGAGGTCGACGATGCGGAAGAGTTGGCGAGAGATACTAGATGTATCCAGGGCGACGCTGCGTCCCCGATCCCTATGATTGTGAGCACCGGTCACGTCTTGTTGCTCGCCCACTCGCTTTGGTGCTAGACGTCTCCCGAGTGGAAGATCGATGCTAAGCGTCAGGAGATTGTGAGTTGTATACGTGCGCTCGGTGCGGAACTGTCGAAAGACGTCATCTTCACGATGTAAACGTTGACCGGTTGATTGATCTGAACGGGGATCTGTATAATTGTAAATTAGTTGGAGTATGATGATGTCTGTTGTTTGATCCATACGGCTCTCAATGTGAATCGGCTACCTTGAGTTTGGTGCTTATCTCGCGCTGCGCGGTGTCCTGAACGGTGCATAGAACACTATACCCTTTCCCGGTTGATTATATGGGTATTGACGCCACGCCTCTTCGTAAACATTGATGGACGTGAGAGGAAGGCTACTTCCGTGATGACCCTTGTACTCATTTTCATGACGGTTGCACGAGAGTCACTGTGACGTCGGGATAAGCCATCCTCGTTCATCATGTCCGCTTCTGAAAGCTCTGGTAGGACGGGGGACGTAGTTTCAGGATTTTACACCTTTCATTTCGTTTCCGCAGCTGACCGAGATCTTTGTTGAGAGGGTACAACGTAATATTTAGCATAGCATGTCACAATGTAAAGTACACGGGCCGATCATACCAAGGTGAAGAAAAAAAAGCAAAGGAAATGCATCTTCCCTCACTTGCCGCCCAACAGCGCGGCCGCCTTGTTCGAGAAAAGCGTAAAGCCCCTGCCTTGGCCGGCGTCGACCTTGGTCACGCCAACATCGCTCGGAATGTTAGCCGACCCGAGCACGCCAGCTTTGGCCATGGATTTGGCGAGGAGAGGGACCTCGATTTCGACACTGGGACTAAAGTGGGCAGCGATACCAGTGAGGGCGCTAGAAACGGCGTGTAGAGGAAAGGAGGCAGGCGTCTGTCAGTCACGGTGGGGGTGGACACGCGGATCGTAGAGAACGTACCCAAGAACAGACTCGGCGATGCGTTTTTCGGGACGGTCAGCCCCTTTGAGGAATCCCGGGCGGAAGACGATGGTGTCTGAATATCCAAGACGGGCGAGGGCAAGTTCGGTGAGACCCTTCGATCTATACGTGCGTTGTGGTTAGTCAGCGAGGGATGGCCGGGGGATGGGAGTGATAGGGAACTTGCCTTGGGTACAGGAAGGACGACGTCGGGTTCGCACCACCCGACTTTGCAAGGGAGGTATGGTCAGTGCGGGGAGATAGACAGTAGAAGGCAGATATACCGAGAGATACACGACCCGCTGCTCAAGCCCCGGGTCGTCCGACTTGGCCGCCTCGCACGCACGCACAACATACCTGCATATCCATCCACCCGTCAGTGCACTCACGCCCACCAAAGATTAGTACGCACTCTCGGTCGATCTTTTCAAACTGGGCTGCACTCCCCGCGCTCGCTCGCGTCGTGCCCAGCGTGACGAACACCACGTCCCACCGACCAGCTTTCAGATCTGCTTTCGCGAGGTCTTCAAAGTCGATCACTTTTTGTTCCAGCTTGGGCGGGGCGCTGCCAGACGTGGGTGAGGGTGTGCTCACACGCCGGCCGTACTCGCCCACGCGGGTCCATTGGTCGCTCGCGAGGAGCTCTGCGAGCAGGCGTTTCCCTACGGCGCCGGTTGCGCCAAGGAGGAGTGCTGATCTACCGTTGCTGGTAGCCATGAGGGGGACGGACGGGGATGTATGGGCTTCTTATACAGCGGGGGTGCGCAGGCTGGCGTGTCGGATTCGGCACGAGTGCGCCCTTTGACACAGCATTGATGACGGTCAACGGTGCGCGGAATGTACGCTGACGCGTTCGTTGCTGGCCCTGCATCCGAACTCTCCTTCGTGGGCTCGCCGCGATGGTCTCCGTCTTCCGTGGCGCCTAATTTCGCGCGACTCGCAATCAGGCGCTCGTTGCTTTCGATCATTGCCTTAATGGCGTGGTCTGGCTCGGAAACTCTCGCCAGCTCTGTTGCTCAGATGTCACCAATATCCATTGGAACCCCGTTGGGCCCAGGATGTTCTGCTTGCGGCTATTGCGGACCGCCAGGAGGGAGGAGCTCGGCCGAGACCTACGTCAAGAAGGCGGGTCTCATCGCGTCTCAGTTATCCTGTGGTGTAAGTACCTTGGTCTCTAACGTTCGCATCGCAAACCCGTTCACTTGTGAATCCCACAAAAAGGTGTACCAAAGGATGATCGATCGCGGTTGGAGGAGATCTGGGTCGTATTGCTATGCCCCCGACCTCCGTCGCTCATGCTGCCCGCAGTACACGATCAAGTTTGTGGGACTCTTGCATCTACTCATTTCCAATGGACATTCTAAGGACTTTTCAACAGGCTTGACGCCCTCGCCTTTAAACCGTCGCGCAGCCAGCGAAAGCTCCTGAATAGGCGAGTCACGGTGGTTCGAAGCTATTCCGACGTCTCACGACCCGGCAAGGTGGAACCGATTTGTGTGGGACGGAGGCCTTGATGCAGCCCCTGAGCAGTCAAAGCGAAAAGGGTCACATACAGCTTCGTTCTGCCTGGTATCTTCTGTCCATAGTTCTGAACAAGCGTTCTTCTCGGCCCGCGAGGAGCCACGGCATAATTTCCAAGTGCGCATCGTGACGGCTGTCGTATCGTCTCAGCATTGACTGAATTTTGCAGGTGACACTCGAGCGATCATCGTATACCGACGAAAAGTATGCCCTATTTGTCGCGTATCAGACGCAGATTCACCACGACGACGACAATACACCACGTTCGTTCCGGCAGTTCTTGGTGCAGACGCCGTTAGTAGTGAGTATACTCTAACCCGGTTCTCTTGGCCCTCCTTCACTCGATGATCCAAGCTAGAACCCATACCCTATCAAACACCACCACCCGAGCATCTGCCCTCGCACTTTGGGTCTTACCACCAAATGTACAGATTGGACGGCGAACTGATTGCAGTGGGCGTCCTGGACATTTTGCCTGGTTGTGTTTCTAGCGTCTATTTCATGTATGATCCAAAGTGGGAGAAGTACTCTTTGGGAAAGGTATGCACTACTAGTTACAATCATGCCTGAGGCACTAACTGCTCTCTTTGCCTACTAGCTTAGCGCTCTTCGAGAAGCAGCTCTCGCCCGCGAAATACACGATGCTGGATTTCCTCCCGTGAACGCACTCTATATGGGTATGTCCGATCCTACTCGTCCTCTTTCTCTGTTCGCATGGCTCTGTCAGGTTTTTATATTCACTCATGCCCAAAAATGAGGTATAAAGGAGAATACAGCCCATCATTCCTCGTCGATCCGGTAGGAACACCCTAAGACAACGGTGGCTTTCTGACGAGTCTGCTCAGGAGGATTTTACATGGTACCCCCTAGAGGATTGTGTACCGTTGCTGGACAATTACCGATATGCTGTCTTTTCTGAACCCAGTCGTTCTCTGGCCGGCTCGGACGATCCCGGAGAGGGTGAGGGCCTTGACCTGGTAGAGTGTATACGCTGAACGATCGTAGCCATTGAGGTCAACAACGAGGAAGAATTAGCAAGTGGTGTGAGATCTATCTACTCCATGCAGGGCAATACTGCCTCCTTGATCCCCGTGACTGTGAGCGCCAATTGCGTCGTGTCGCTCTTGTTCTGCCTACTGAACTGCTCCGTTTTGGTTCTAGATGTCCTTTGGGTGGAAGACCAATTTTACGCGCCAGGAGATTGTGGGCTGCATACGTACCCTCGGTGTGGAACTGTCGAAAGATGTCATCTTCAGGATGTAAACATCGGTCGGTCAGTCGATCTGGTTCATGTAGGTTCGTTTGGTCTCCGGGTATTTGTATGTATGTGCCACCTTTCAGGGTCATAGGTAAATATTGGGGTATGTCCGTCTCGGTCTCCGATGTGCTCAGTACTCTCCATGGATTTGCTATCCGGGAATGTGGATCACATTTACTTGGCGCAGAAATGGACAGGCAAAGCGTTCAAATGCTCAGTACAGCACGCAATGTGCAGAGTGGGGGAGCACAACTAGCTACACAAGGACAGACACCACTTTCGGGGTGAGGAATTAGCGAAAAGCGGACGGGGATGTCGAGATGGATAGAACCAAGACTCGAACAGGCAGTCGAGCAAGGTGATTGAGGCAGATTGCCGATGGGCTCTCTGCCGATCCCCAGAAACGACAGATCGGCGGGTGGGGCACAGCAGTTGAGACATGCCACAGTTTTAGATTTGTGTCATAAGACGAAGAGGCGGATGTTCTCACGTTATCCGATGATCTCGGAGTGAAGGTGCGTTTGGAGATATCCGTGCACTTGAAATAGAGGCACCTGGCCGACCTTGACCTTCACTGAGGTCCCCCAGACGTGCATGTAGTCGAATACGAATCTTCCCGTTGCAACGTCATGTCGTCACAACCCTCTCCTCTGGCTTCGGCCACCTCGCCCTTGCCCATCTGGAGTCCATAGCTGCTCGGCTCCTTGAAGCTCTACAGTCTCTTTCAGACTGGATAGTTGCCATCTGTTGTTCGCCCAGGAGCGTCCCTGGAATGGCGCAAGGAGGTCCAGCAACCCGTAAAGAGACGGCTTTGTTGCTGCTGGTGAGTATACATATGTATGTCAGGCACGCAACGAGCAATTCGTACCACATCGAGGAGTACTGTTCGTGAATCCCGTCAGTGTTCATCAGCACATCCTCCGGTCGGTGAGCAGGCTTTGAGAGTCTATGTCAGCGTTCACGAAGTTTGTCCTGTTCATGGCGACACATCATGCCCGTACCAACCAGGAGGCCGAGCATTAGGCTGGGCTGCGCAGTCGCATCGCCTGATTTGAAGTGTGCTGTCGAGGAATATTGTGCGTGGGGCTCGCCGAGAGTGTGTGCCCGTTTGGGCAACCCAAAAATGCCCAGCAGAGTCCTAATCGTAATGAAGGTCACTGCCCCAAGACTTGTTCAGGAAAACATTGAGAAACTGAGCTAGGTATTGCATGCGAAACGCCGACGGGACAAGTTCATGTTCCTTTTGGTTCCCGCTTTTTGATTGCGGCCCCTGGCCTAGGTCCGAGTTAGAGAGCTTCTTGAATTGGCTAAATAAGCACACGCACTGTCACGCAGAGCTGCGTGCAGTCCTTAACAATGCACCTTACTATCCCTATACTACAAATATGGCCGCCATTTCCGGAGGTGTTTACCAACAAGAAATAATTCATTTGGATACACCCGACTTAGTTCAAGTTGAGAGCAAGATCCTTATCATCGGATTACCTCTGACGAAGATCACATAACTAATCCCTAGTCGGAGAAAAATGAATTCACTGCATCACTCTAGCTTATTGCAGCTGCTCCGTTCCCAAGTCTCGTCGCATCAATGTCTCAACCATTGTGTTTGTTCTCGTTGTCTTCTTGCTGTCGGTGCAGGGCACTTGTGCTCGGGTAGTATGAACCTATGGTTCAATTACACCCCTACATCAAGGGAAACTTTTCGAGCTCGTTTGATCCTATTCCTGCTCTCAACCAAAACAGCACATGACACCACAGGGATACGGGAATCGTGTGAAGCCCGGGCACCCGGAGATGTAGTCTGCCGCTGATTAGTACCCTCTTTCGTAAGTCGTGAACCTGCCATACTCTTTCCAGGATCCATTCGCATACTAGGGTTGGTCACTCCTGGGATGAACCTCTGCCGAGCGGTCTAACAACGTAACATTTTGACTATACCTTTTGCACAATTCTTGAGCAACGATTGGTTCGCCTGTGGCCAAATGAATGGAGTTCCCGACTATATATGGTTGTCCAGGACTCGTCCAAAGACACTTTTCTGCCGACAGATGCAAGAGTAACAATGCTTGGCTCTCGGTGGAGGTACACATGTCTCTCCGTTCACGTGTATGTTGACGGCACTTCTTTCTATATCAATCAACCTGGTCGAGTTCGCCGGAGCTTTCCGGCACCGGTTTGCCCCCCACTTGGTATGTATGTTCACCTTTCCTGCTTCACCCATGGGAACGGTGGTCCCAAGTCTTCATAGAAGGACACTGCCATTACTACATGGACACCAACCTTTTGGTATATCGCGACGACCGGGTACAGAGGTGAGTACTGTGTTTCTTTTTACAGTGAACCTGGATGGCGAATCCCGCGCTATGTAGATGTTTTGGTCTCGCTGGCTACACTTGTTTAGTGTATGATCATGCCTTGACATTCGACAAGGAGGTGTGTGGAGAGCGTCGTATGATCGTATAGTAATACTTATGCACATAGGTTGAGTTCATCTGGCGGGCCCCATGGACGTTCACTAAAGCAGTCTTTCTTCTCAACCGTTACGGGAACTTCATTTGTCAGACCATTTTCCAATTTTCCAAGTTAGTGGGAGTACCAAATGACCCTGCAGAGGTAAGCTTGATAATAAAGCATTGCTCATCCCCACCTGAACGAACAGTCTTGTAATTCGCCTACCACCTTTTTGGCGGTATATACAGTTTCTTGTGTGGAATCCATTCATAGTGAGCATTCCCTCGGTCGTGTTAGTTCGTCGCTTCTGACATTGTAAATAGTTCTCGTCCTCTTACGAGCCTGGGCAATCTGGGGCTGCAACAGGCGGGTAGCCGTGATGCTTATCGGCAGTTATTCAGTCTATTTGCTATTTTACCTCATCAGGGTGACATCTAGTACCATGTCCATCACCAGTGGGTCTATTCCGCTCTCGCCTCCCGATACCTTGCATTCTCAGCTTTTTTTTTGCTAGTTTCCACATTCAAGTATGCAAATTTACCTGAGATTTGTGTACTGGTACCCCCGCGTGCGTCCCTTACTACTTCACTACAAAAAACTCGACTAATTTTTGTCATGCTATCTCACAATTTCAGCGAACTCAGTGTGTATTCTCGCTGTGGTTCACTTTTATTAGCTCACTCAGTTTATCAGTGGCTAATATGCCTTGTTAGGTGTGTGTATCTCCCCCGACAAAGTAGCCTGGAAAAGCATTATCACCTCACTACTTGTTTCAAATAGCATTTGTCAGGACACTGTTGCGTTTGCGGTCACAATGACATCACTGCGGCAATATTCAAGAACTTCCCAGCATCTGTATCCCACTTCTCTTCTCTTTTTACTCGTCCGCGATGGTAAGTCGGGACATTTAGGTAGTGTTAACCAGGTGGCTTATGGTCGTGATTTGGACACAGCCGTCATTTTTTACGTCGCCAACATCTTCTCCAATGTTTTCAATATTGTGATGTGGTAAGCCGCGATGTACCGCAAATCTGCGCACAAAATGTGCTTATTCGCATGGTCGTCAAGGACTATCTATCCATCTGTAAGTCTTCATATATGCACCCACACGCCCTGAAATGAGACTATCGATCGCAGAATCCAATAAATACCCTGTGCACGACGTGAGCGACGTCTACGCCGTTCTTCACCGTTTGTCTGCTGATTCTGTGCCCGTCCAGATTCGCATTGATCGTGCTCTCAATTGCCGGTCAACGACTCGTACTCAACCTCGGTGGATTCACAACCCGGACGTACGGGACGCGTTCGATTAGCGCTGAAGTGGATAGACAACTTCAAATGTTTAACAGTACACAACGACTAGAGTGGTGGGGCACAAGCACAACTCAATCTGACCACTCCCGTGTGGTGAACCCACGAATGACTGACGATGACGTCGAAATGAGCAGTCCGGGCGATGGGTTGATTGGGCGATTGAGCGAGGAGGTAGACGCTGTCATGACCATGGGTCGAGATGCTGTGTTGGTGCCGTGAACTCCAAGGATTGAGTTAACCCGGATTGACGGTATTGTCGTATGGTCACAGTGAGTTGTTGCTGTACCTTTTTTCTGCCGTGCATTCGAACCCTCGCCACAGATCACACAACCATTGCACTTGGAGTTTATTGAAATCAGGACCAAGGGGCTCTCTCCATGAGTGCTATGCGCCTCATGAGTTGCTTGCGAGCCGACTTTCTGCTCGACGACTGGACTTGTGCCAATGTGGCGTTGCAAGTTACTGCCTTTCCCTGGTCCGTCCGACATTAGATCGACAGCCCCGCAAACGCAAAGCTCCAGGGTGTTGAGGTTCCGCCCCTTGTACTAGCCCCTTTGTCTATATCATTGGTGGAGATGTGCAAGCAAGTTCGTCGTTCCTTCTCAAATGAGAATACTGTCTAGATGCAAGCGTTCACGCCGACAATATTGGACCAGCTGATACACTCTGGTCGTCCACCGCCCATCGGGATCGACTTATCTTGCGACATGCACTCGAGTGCGTTCCGCAGGCACTGGCATTTCCAGCTGAAGACATCCTGGGCCCCTCCTTCGCCTAGATACGCTCTCAGACAGTTTGTTCGATTCCTCGGCGCCTCACTAGCCCATGGAAGGTGTATCTGATACCTCATTGAAAAGAGCTACAAACCTAGATACAGGTAGTTGCAAGCCGTAACGAAGTTCGTCCGACGTCCGACGGTGGTGGGAGGCAGAAGATAGCGAGCCGTAAGCCTGATCCCACGTACTATTGCACCTGAAAGGCTTGACTTTCCAAAATTGATCGGTTCCACGCCTGGGCCATCGACGCCGAAATAGTGATATGGCATGACGCAAACGGAATCGAGATCTGGAAAGTAGAGGATGAGACATGCGAGTCAATTCAGGTCATGCATAGTGCACGAATTTTTGCGCAGCGGTCCCGCTGATGGATTACATCATGTCCAACACCCCCCCATGTGTGGTTGCATATCATAAGCCAGTGTGAACGGCGTCGACCGGCGAGGTAGAGGTCGCTAGTATGAAGCGAGTCTACTTGAAGCGAGTCTGCACAAGGATGTCGAGCGAAGGGATGATCGATGAGGCGACAAGCCGAGGACGCTGTCCACAAGTTTTGCTGGCAAGGACAGCTCAACGAAGCGGGAGGTGCCTATCCCAGTGTGTTGGGTCCAAAAAAGGGTCCCCGGCACTCTGGTTGACGGCGCGAGGCAAAAGGTTGGCCGTGAGGTAGGAGGGGCACGAGCTGAGCTGGCAGAAACTTGGCGGATGTTCAAGACTGGTTTGAAGACGCACTCTGCCGCCATGGGTCCAACTCCGTATTGCACGTGGTCCAGGCAGACAGCCAGTATATGATAGTGTCACTTCTGACAAGTCTCCAAAGATCATCGATCGCGCGTGTATATCGTCTGCGGACGTACATTTTTGGCTTTCCCTCAGGCCTGACCGCGAGTGTGATGGTTACAGATGCCGTGCCTGCACAATCCCAGAAAAATTTTATGTGTGGGACCGAGCCAAGTCACATTCCAGGCGAGTGTTGTGTGCCCTGTTACTGTGGAGAAGTGTTATGGCACAAGGTCGCTAAAAAGTCCGGGACACCATGCCCTTGAGGACCCCGCACAACCGCTTCGTATCGCTCGCTTAACCTATGGAGCACGGTGCATGACTCCCCCTACCACCGTGATATACCCTCTGCGTCATATTCTCCGTCGAACTCTCCAGTGTCTTCGGCGTCGCCGCTTATCACACCTGGCTACGGACTGGCTTGATCCCGCTGCCAACAAACATATCGTCCGATCAGTTCCATCTCGTATTCTTCACCACCCGCTCACCCTTCCGCAGCCGCTCTCTCCAGCTTGATAGCTGGCCCCAGACCAACGCCATTGACTCGCTTTGGCGCGTTCCATTGCCCTCAGCACCTCTTGCCTCGCCTCGCTCACCCGCATGGCCTCCTGGCCCTCTATCTCGTTTTGACGTCCCCATTTGCCTCTGACACGTCCTGACTTGACTGGCTTGCCCCACTGGTCTGGTGGCCTGGAACCTCGATGTAGCGCGCTCGTCACTGACGCTTGTAAGGCGTCCTGTTGACCTGTGGTGAGTGCATAGTACAGCCGTTTCACCGCCCGGCTCGTCTTTGGTTGCCTGGCGTTGTGAGTGCTCGCACTCGTCTTCTAACGTGTCTTGCGACGCTTTAGGTTGATTCCTGGCGTCCTGGTTGCCCTTCGACACTGCCACCGCATTCGCTTTGGTCGATTCGACTCCGACGTCGACGCTCGAAAAGCTCCCCCTCGAGCTTGATGCTCGGTGGTTTTTTCTCTCGTTTCGCCGCTTTGTCGGATGGATCTGAGGGTTTAGGTGGTGCTGGTGGTACTGGGGATGGTCTGGGTACGTCGTCGTCGACTGGTGGTAGCTGCTACCTCCTCCAAACAGCGGTGTTCAAGACACCGTCGTGTTTGCGGTTACAATGATATCCATATTCGAGAAACTCCCAGCATCTGTACCCAACTTCTCTCCTCGTTTTACTTGTCCGCGACGGTAAGTCAACATACTCTGACGATGCTACGCGTATTCTAACGATCAGGATCTGGAATGTATAGCTATCATCTTTTACATTGCCAATATTTTCTGCAATGTTTTCAATGCTGTGATGTGGTGAGTCGTTTGTTTGCCTTTGCATCTCAGTGCTCGTGTTTACAAGAACGTTTAGAGATGCGATAACACGCTCTGAGTTTACCAGAGTCCATTAAGTGTCCTGCCCGCGACGTGAGCGATGCACATGTCACCTCAGTTCTCTTCACGAGGCTGTGTCCACTTTGATTTGGCATGAACCTGCTTTCGATCTCCGGTCAACGGCTTGTGCTCAACCTCCGTGGATTCACGGTCCGGACATAAGGATCGCGTTCACTCAGCGCAGAGGTGGACATGCAGCTTCAGATGCTGAGCGGCACGCATGCGTTAGAGTGGTGGAACTCAAGTACAAAAACCCGACGACTCCTAAGCGGGGGATCGATTAAAGGCAGACGGGGACCTCGAGATGGCCGGCTCGAACCATACCTCCAACGGGCAGAGGAGCGAAGCGCCGGAAGGTGTCACGATCATGGGAGAAGGTGCGTGTTTCGGCAGTGAACCACAGGGATTGGGCTAATCCACGTCGATTGCCAATTCTGTTGTACGATAGTAGGTACGATCCATGTTGTGGCAAGGGAAGATAACAGTTCATCGAAACCCATGCGACGATACTGGCTTCGTTTTGGCGGCGTTGAAATCGTTCAGGCAGACTGCCTGCGAGTTCTCGATCGGTGTCCTTGTGTTGCCGCATTTCAGTGTGTACGTTCCAAGATTTCGTGCATTTGGGATATTCACAGTTTGCCCCACAGAATCTTGCCAGCCGTTCGCACTCCTATGTGCCATATCCTCACTAATTTGGCTGACGCTGTGCCCACTCAAACGTACCTGCAGTCGAACATGATCCCCATGTTACACTCTGGAAGCATCTCTGAGTTGCGGAAGGAAGTTCCCTTATTTCTACATCACATCATTAGTATGTTAGTAGATCCAAGCAATGGGCAAGTTCCTGCGGACAAGGGCTCTGCGATGGCAATTATTTCCCGCGAGGTTTACTCGCCTATCAGACTGATGTTCTGGTCCGGAGCGTACGGAACACGGGCACAGAGCTACTGCAAGAATAACGCGAGGTATCAACGGTAGTCCGATTTTCTACCAAGGATTGGACACCATACTTACAGGCTTGAACCTCGATATCTGCAACAAGAGAGTCGCCTGGGATCGTGTGGACAGAGGAAGCAACAGATGCCTTGCAATAACTAGCGACGTTAGATACTCTTAGATGCAACGTCGATCGGCGAGGCAAAGGCCGTCATCAGTCAGGTTCACGCCAACTTGACCACCAAGGCATGCAAAGGGACGCGATCTGCCTATTGCATCAGGGAAAATGACAGAGGACCTGATTCACACCTTACTTAACGCGCTCTGGCAGAAGAACGGCATGGTCACCGATAGATGTTACACCAAATTGAGGGGGCAACGCAAGAACGCAAAGCGAACGGATGTACGGTGAGACGACGAAATCGAAGACTTTGTTCCTAGGTTCTGTAGACTGAATTCCGCAAGTAGGAGCCGAATAGGAGGAAACGGGAGAAGCCCGGTTGCACACCAAGTTCCCTAGCTCCGTTTGATATGTATCATGATAGAAAAAGTGGGTCGCGAGGCCATGTAGGAATGACACGCACCGAGAAAGTCGAAGGCAGGGCGTCTAGGACCGGGTCTGAGGAACACGTCTGCTGTGGTGAGGCGACATGTGTTCTAATATCTGAACAGTCTGTTTATGATGCCCGCTAATCTGCAAAAGTACGAGTGTGTTCACTGAGACCGCCACACGAGACCCATGACCACACCGTGATCCATCAAGACCAGTATGACAAGTTGCGCCTCGCCACTGTGCACGCCGACAGTCATCCATATACACACTCGTCTGCGCAACCCTGAGAGTGGACAAACAAACACTCTAATTCAATTTAAAGCCCAGCCACGCACCGCAACCAAGTATACGGCGGCGTCTTAAATCGGATACATTGATAAATACGCAACGATTGCGTGACGGTCGTTGCAAGCAGGCCTTCCTTGTCTTTGGGTTATATGATTTTACATTTTCTGCAGGATTCGTTCGCATAGGTGCATGAGCCTATGGGTGGACTGGCCACATTGATGGTCCTGACTGGTCTTGACTATCAGTTACCATTGAGTATCGGCTAGCCGTCCCGCTGATTAATAGTATGATTTGTCTTTCAGGGCCGGACGGTAGCAAACAGGAAGTCCGAAGCTAGCTGGTTTGTCCTCTGCTGTTATACAGGCTCATCATCTCTCCCCCGGCTCCTCGAGGCAGGTGCGCTCCTTCAAGGTCCCGGTGTCATCACCGCATGGATACCGACCTTCCTTTGTTGTACCGACGCGACTGGATAGGCAGGTGAGTTCTGGTTCGTTGACACGAACTTCAAGTTGGCCCGACGAGCTTGACAAATGTTATGATAGGTGTCTGGGTGTTGCCAGTTACACTTGCCTAGTGTATGATCATACCTTGACTCTCGACAAGGAGGTGTGTCGGGGTCTTTGTGCGAGTGGATAGATGTAACGATACGCATATAGGTTGAATTTATTTGGAAAGCACCCTGGACATCTACCAAGGCAGTCTTTCTTCTCAACCGATATGGGAACCTCGTTTTCCAGACAGTTATGCAGTTCATGAAGTTGGCCGGCGTAGCAGCCCACACTACAGAAGTAGGATTTGACACTCGAGTATTAGTGTTTTCTCACCAGCCCGAACGGGTAGTCTTGCGACGTGCCCCATTTACTTTTGGCCATGTATGCGGTTTTTTCTCTGGAATCTGTGCACAGTGAGTCTATTCTCTGGAAACCTATTCGCTTCTTTCCTACCTTTATATAGTTCTCGTCCTCCTACGAGCCTGGGCAATTTGGGGTTGTGAGAGACGGGTAGCCACGATATTTATCGGGAGCTACGTCCTCTATCTGTTGTTTTTCCTTATCCAGGTAACCTTTGGTGCCATATCCGCAACCAGTGAGTCTAGTCAATTCCCATCATCTTGTATATCTATGTTACAATTGTTTGCTAGTTTTCACGTTCAAGCATGCAAATCTCTATGAAGTTTGTATGGTGGTGGTGCCGCGTGCGTACCTTGTTGCATTGTCATCGAAACTTTGTCTCATTGCTGTCGCACTACCCCGGGCTTGGTCTTAGCTAAAGTGGTATGCATTCTTTGTCATGGTTCACTTTGACAGATCAGCTTACTTGTCCGTTTCAGTGGATAATCGCCGTTGCAAAGTGTGTCCTTCGCCCAGGAAGCATTCTCGCCCCATGACTGACGCGTGTTCTGAAAAGTGGCTGCCAAGATACCATTGTATTCGCGATTACAATGTCATCCCTTTGGAGGCATTCAAGGGATTCTCAACACCTGTACCCGACTTCTCTCCTCTCTTTACTTGTCCGTGACGGTGAATCCACATTTTGATAACGTTATACATGTTCTTACGGTCAGATACAGCCGTTACGTTTTACGTTGTCAGTATCTTTTGCGACATTCTCGACGGCATGGCATGGTGAGTCACTTACCGACTTCATGAGTGCAGTGTCCGTATTTACAAGTATATGAAGCACTATCTATGGATCTGTAAGCTATGCCTCTCTTGAGACGTAGCCAACACGCCCTAAGTCTGCCATACTGCTCCAGACTCCATTTAGTGTGCTGCCTGTGACGTGAGCAACGCAAGCGCCTTCTGGATCATTTTTCCTCATGAGGTTTCGCCTACTTAGACTTGCCACGAACCTGCTTTCCGTCGCCGGTCAGAGGCTCGTACTCAACCTCCGTGGATTCGCGGTCCGGACATACGGATCACGTTCACTCAGCGCAGAAGTGGATAGGCAACTTCAAATGCTTAGCAGCGTGCATGGGCTAGAGTGGTGGAATTCGGGCATGAGCCAATTTACCACCTCTCGAGCAGTGAACCAGCAAAATGCAAGAGAAGACCTCGAGATGGACAACTTGACTCGTGACTCGAACACTCGGTTGAGCAGAGCAATTGACGCTGTCACGATTACAGGAGATAACACTGTATTCGGGTGATGCACCGCAAGGAATGGGTTAATCCTGACCATCAATATTGTCGTACACCGGTGCATACTTTCGGCCCTGTGATAAGGGAGGGGAGCAGTTTGCCGAGGCCAAAGCTCGAGCGATGCGCGCTCGTTCCATCCCTGGTGCTCTTGCGCCTAGTGCAGATTGTTGGTGGGCTCCCGATCACTTCCTGGCAACGAGAATTGGTCAATCAGGTACCGGCTGAAAGCTGTACTATTAGATGTACTGGCGAGCTACGTGTCATATAATGACGAGACGGATGTTCCAGCATTACCTCGTTTCAGTGTTCTCACTGCGCAGGTACGTTTGAGATATAGTTGCATCTGGAATATCTACAGCCGATTCTTTACCCCAGATAATGCCTCGGCAGCTGTGCCGAGGGCTATTGAGATCGCGACTGAGAAGGATCTCTTAATCGAGTGTTCTGTACCCCATCCACTGTTGGTTTGACTTTTCCCTCAACCACCGACTCTGGGGGAACTTCACAGACGAACAGTCTTGGGTGATGATCAGGTTGCCGTCCTTTTTGCCTCTTCCGATACTACATTGAATGGTCCCTGAAGTGCTCGAGTCGCACGGCGTTTTGCTTGGCTCTACTTGTAGACAGTCCACGACAGCCGCCAAAGACACTGCATCCAACTGATTCCCTTCGACTATGTTAGGCTGGGTATGAGACCCTCCAATTTGTGGCTCGATTGGGACAACCGTTTGCTGGCGCTCTTGCTCACCCTCAACTTATCGTCTCGTCCTGGTGGAAGAATATATTGGATATGCTGATGCACGGTACCCCGACGAATGTCCGAGAGCAGTGTACCGCAGACTGGTGTATTCTTTCCCCTGTCACCATGGCTTACTTACATAACATACATAGCTGTTTGTCGTTACCCAGGCAGATTTCCCGAGTCCTCCTTTTGGCTGCATTAGTGAGAATAGGCAAGTTCGTAAAGAGCTGGAGCACCATTGAAGACCTAGGCGACCTGTAGCAAGAATTCTGCTCCGGTAGTGCTGGGAAGCAAAAACCTATTTGCCTACGAATCTAGTCTCATGCGCCGCCGCAGCTAACTCCCAAAAACCAAATTGACGCCGAGATAGTTGCATTATGATACGACTGAGATCGGGCAAGTAAACGACAAGACATCCAAGATAGAAATGGTCATACATAGTGATGGAAAAATCGCGCTAATAGACCATATTGCAGCCGGCGACTTGACTGGAAGGATTTACATTTCTCTTTGCGGTCTGGAACGTGGAGAGAAAGGCTGGCTTGCCGTATAGCAGTGGTGAGACCAGATGCTCTTGGGCGGTGTCGGTCAAGGAAGTAAGGTCTGATATCAGCCAAATCATACTGTCCAGAACACCTTGCGAAATCGGCACAGACCACATCCTCCATTGAAGTAAATATCTTCCAACGAGTCCGACAAGAGATCCCCACAAGCTAGAGCGAGCCGGGGTTTTTTTTTTTGCTTACTGCCTTGATGTGTTCCGGCAGCTCAACATCCACGCCAGAACAGCGATGTTCGCCATCTGAGAGTGATTCACCAACGGCAAGGAGAGGCCGGCGGGAATCAGCATTAAGACCGAGTTTTGAATGACAACGCAAGAGCATTATGTAATGCTGAGTGGGAGGATGACGAAACGAAAGCGAAGACAGTTGTTCGTGAGCCTCGTAGACCGGTTCGCATTGCTATAAGATTTGGCTGCAGGAAGTGGACGCAGAATAAAGAGTTCCTGACAAATCCTCAGGACGTTGATGACACAGGTGATCCAGAGAGGGCACATTTATGATAATAAGCCGACCTTATAATGATGGTGTCATGGTGTCACCACATGTAGATGTCATTTGCCCATATGGACCATAGTCTGCTCGCTGATAATACATGACCCATGACCAGAAGATTGCGCAACGCTATGATCCGTCGGCTATGGCAAGGTTGCGCCCTTTCATTGACCACCGTCGGCACCGTAGATGGTCATAGGTATATATTTGCACAACCCTGGAAAAACGTGTTTTTGGACATAAACACGATTTGAATCAAGTCAGCCTGTGAGACTGGACACACAGTATCAGCGCGAAAACAGCGTGCGTCTTGGGAGGCACACATCAATAAGCATTAGGTTACTCAGAGTTCTAGGAGTGAATGACCGCAGATAGGCCGCCATTGGGTTACATAATCGAGGGACATGAATTACACCATCAAGCTGGCATTTTTGTCGACAGCGCTCCGAGTCTGCACCATGCGCCCGATGGGACACAAAAACTTAATGTCTCGTTCACCTCCAAGTCCATCTCGATTTCCATGTTCGCTTTCGCTGCTATGCTTGGACCATGTGAGGTCACGCTTCTATGTGAAGCTTATGTTGCTTCTAGGGTCCACTCGCATGGTATACGGCCCGTCCTCAGGGCTGTGTGGTAACAACGTGTGGTTGTTTAGCAGGAGTGCACCGACGGTCCGGTACACTCACAAGTGTTCTGCATTTGCATGCGTGTTAAGTAAAGGCATGCAGTTGCCTATACCGGTTGACCCAAGCTGGTTTTCCCGCTAGCAAATTTTGTTTCTCCTCCCGTCCCCTTGAGGTCGGTAGGCCCGAACACTCCTTCGCGGCCACGGTGTTATCACCGCATGAACGATCATCTTCTTTCGTTGTATCGACACGATTGGATTCGAAAGTGGGTCCCGGTTGGCCGATGCGGACTACTAGGACTGACAGCTTGTTAAATCTGGTAGGTGTCTAGGTGTTGCTAGTTACACCTGCCTGGTGTATGATCATGCCTTGACTTTCGACAAGGAGGTAGGCCGAGGATTTGGCACGGGTACATGAACGTAATAGCACGCATACAGGTCGAGTTCATCTGGCGAGCCCCGTGGACAACCACCAAAGCAGTCTTCCTTCTCAACCGATATGGGAATCTCGTTGGCCAGATGGCTATGCAGTTCATCAAGGTGTTTGGAGTCGTAAACCACTCTGCACAGGTACGGTTTGACAACCAAGTATTGATATATTTCCCTCACCTTCTGCCGGAGCAAACAGTCTTGTGATGTGCCCCATATGTTCTTGTCCTTTTATGCTTTTTTCGCCACGGAATCTGTGCACGGCAAGCCTATTCCCCGGTAACTCGCTCGCCTCTTTCTGAAATTCATGTAGTTCTTGTCCTCCTGCGAGCCTGGGCGATGTGGGGTTGCGGGAGACGGGTGGCCATGGTGCTCACCGGGAGCTATTCCATTTATTCATTATTTTTCGTTGTCAAAGCGGTCTTTGGCGCTGTATCCATGTCCAGTGGGTCTAATCAACTCCTAATATCTTGCATTTTTGTGATGTCGCTGCTTGCTAGGTCGTACGTTCAAGCACTCGAATCTCTCTGAGATATGTGTGATGGAAATACCATGTACGTGTCTTGCCTCCACATGTTAGAAAGCAAGGCTCATCGGTGCCGCACTACCACGGGTGTGTTCTCAGCAAACATGGTGTGTGTTCTTGTTACGGTCTACCTTGTCTGATCGCCTCACTTGGTTGGTTCAGTGGATAACCTGCCTCGCCAAGTATGTACATCAATGAATATCTTGGTAAAATGCTGTTATCTGACCAGTGCTCGTTTCCAATAGCGTTTGTCAAGACACAGTCGCGTTCACGGCCACGATGGTATCCCTTTGGAGACATTCCAGAAACTCCCGACATTTGTACCCGACTTCTCTCCTTTCTTTACTCGTCCGTGATGGTAAGTTTATCTTAACAATGTTGTACGCATTCTTATGGTTCCACTTAAAACATATAGCTGTCATCTTTTACATTACCAGCATTATGTGTGGCATATTCAATGCCTTAATATGGTAAGTTGTCCGTTTGTCTTGACATGTTTGGTATTCGTGTTTACAGAGACATAAAGCGTTTTTTACTCCTCTGTAAGTCTCTGATCCTCTTCCGGAGACGCAGTTAACCCGTCCTGACTCTGCCATGTTGACTTTAGAGTCCATTAAGCGTCTTGCCCCTGACGTAAGTAATGCGTGTGCCAT
The DNA here is from genome assembly GCA_038089975.1 of Boletellus ananiceps. Classification (NCBI taxonomy): domain Eukaryota; kingdom Fungi; phylum Basidiomycota; class Agaricomycetes; order Boletales; family Boletaceae; genus Boletellus; species Boletellus ananiceps. The sequence continues at coordinate 13,530 of JBBPLV010000123.1, read as the reverse complement.
CTTGCGTTTCTCTGAAGTCATGTTCACTTAGGTGTGCTGTGAACCTGCTTTCCATTGCTGGCCAGCGGCTTGTACTCAACCTCCGTGGATTCACAGTCCGGACATACGGATCACGTTCGCTTAGTGCAGAAGTGGACAGACAGCTTCAAATGCTCAGCGGTACGCATCGGCTGGAGTGGTGGAGTTCAAGCACGACCCAATCGGACACTTCTGGTGTGAGCCATCGGCGAAAGCCTGAGGTGGATGAGGATATCGAGATGGACATCTCTAACTGGGACTCAAACAGGCAGTCGAGTGGAGTAATCGAAGATGTCACGATTACAAGGGAAAATAATGCTGTTGAGAGGTGAACCACAAGGACCGAGTTAATTCGGATCGTCGATTGTTACGGTCGATACTCTGGTACGGTCCATGCTGGGATAAGAGACGGCAACAATTCGTCTGTATTGAAGCTCGCGCGGCGCATCCTGACCACGCTCTTGGTAGCATCGCAGGAGCACCTCGCGGGCTGTACGGCATTCCACACCACGCGTTTAGTAGAATTTAAGACAGGTCCAAATGTCTTCCAAGATGCGATGGGTATATTTAGATCATAAGTTTAGTCTTAGTAATTGCGTTTTGGGAGGTGTTTAGACCTGTCGTGAATGGGAGCTGACCAAATGTGCATACCGCCGAACAAACTTGAAGAACTCACTTGTAGCAACGTTGTGCTCTCCTAACCCTCCTCTAACTTCTGCCACCATGCTCATGCCGATCTGGAGTCAATGCCCAACGTTTTAAACAGTCGTTCGAGTCCTTAAAGCTCTACACTGGCTGGGATGTTCCGTACTCCATTTGCCCTTGGCTTGTATTGGCTTTCCTTTCGACTGCGTGGCATCACACAAACGATTCCAGAGGTGAGTATAGATGACCTGTTGCGTCGACGGTCCCTCAAACAGGGCTGGTTTCGTAGCTCAAGCGCTCACCCCTAGTGACCATTTAGTAGACAGCCTATAACGTTCGCCGGGGACACCCTCCTTTGTCTACATGATTGGCAGCAGAAACTGCAAAAAACGGGTCCCTCAAAGTCTCTACCGAGACACCAGTGTGGGCGCCACCCCTGCTCGCCGTTATACCACGATAAATGAATACCCTGGAAGGATTTCTGTAGTGCATGTGATCGCTGTCCAGCCTCAGTCCATACGGATGATATGGGATCGACTGGTGTGCGCTATTCCATTTATCTCTTCTTTTTTCACGCAGTCATTGGTGCTGTATCCATTTTCAGTGGGTCTACTTAATTTTCATTACTTTACATCTCCATGATGTCGCTGTATGCTAGGCCGCACGTTCAAGTTGGGAAACATCTCTGAGATTTGTGTGATGGTAATGCTGTGTACGTGTCTTAGTTGTGCATGGTGGAAAGCTCGTCTCATCGATACCATACTACTAGGGGCGTGATCTCAGCAAGCTTGGTGTGTGCTCCTTGTTATGGTCTATCTTATTGACTTACCTGGTCGAATCAGTAGGTACTCGGCTTCGCGAGGTGTGTGCAATAATAAAATAATCCGGCAGAACGCCGTCGCTGGCGCTTGGTCCCGACAGTGTTTGTCAAGACACGGTCGCGTTTGCGGTCACAGTGATATCCCTAGGGAGACATTCCAGAAATTCACGACATCTATACCTGACTTCTCTCCTTGTTCTACTCGTTCGCGACGGTAAATTATCCTGATAATGTTGTGTTTATTCTTATTGGTTCATCTTGAAACGCAGCCATCACCTTCTATGTTATCAGTATCTCGTGCGACGCTTTTGATGCTGTGATTTGGTGAGCTGTCTGTTTGACTTCACATCCCGGCGTTCGCATTTACAGGAATATCCAGCTTCGCCTTTCCCTCAGTAAGTCGGTCGTCCTTCTCCAGAAGTGCAATCAATTCCCAAGTCTGCCATGTTTACTTCAGAGTCCTTTAAACGTCTTGCCCGCGACGTGAGTGGCACATGCGTCACCTCAGTTATATTTCCCGATGTTGGTGTCCGCTTAGATTTGCCTCAAGCCTATTTTCCATCTCCGGTCAGCGGCTTGTGCTCAACCTGCGCGGATTCACAGTCCGGACATATGGATCCTGCTCGCTTAGCGCAGAAGTGGACAAGCGGCTTCAGATACTTAGTGGTGCGCAGGGGCTAGGACGGTGGAGCTCAAGCACAAGTCAACCTGGCAGCCGCTCTGGGTGGGGAACCAACGAGGACGGGGACATCAAGAGGAACCAGGACTCAAACAAGCAATCGGGCGGGGTGACCGAAGCTATCAGTACTATGGGAGGGAGCCGGTACGTCTGGGTAATGGACCGCAGGAACTGAGTTGTAAGGAACGCACGGCGTTCGCGCACAGCCGCGTCATCATAGCACATCGGCCACGAAGTCCATCGCTACCTACGACCGACCATCTTTTCCTTTTCTTTTCTGCCCCTTTCATCTCTTTTATGTACCACGAACGCTATGATATCCCTTTTGTTACTATAGACGCTCTATGCTCGTCCACCCCTTTCCTATTTAGTCGTACCACGAGTTTCTTTGTCGCATATAGCATTTAGGTGCCCGGTGCACCCATGTACACGACCATCCTATCATAGTTTTATTCCACTGCAGTTCCCTTCCGATCTCGCTCCCTCTCGCCTAAAGTCGCTCGATTTCGCTTTTCGAAATCGACGACGAGCGACTCGTGTCCGTTCGTGTCATTTCGCTGCTCGTTGCTTACATAACCCATTCCCTTTCACTGCGGCTGTCCCCCTCGAACTCGCCTACCTCGGTCGCCGAACCCCATCGACCATCTACAGAGTTAATCCGGAATTCGGACTGCCGATGCTGTCGTATGGTGGTGAATACTTTCCATGCCCGTGACAATGGAAGATGGCGATTCGTCAGGCCTTCGGGATTAGCGTCGGCTCCCTGACAGTCTCGGGTCCGGCTTTGGGCGGGAAAAACCTTCGGTTTTTTGCTCAGTCCTTTCCTTCCTCATCCTACCATCCATCCCACACGGTTCGTACACCTCAAGTTAGTCTTCTCCGATCGCTCTCTTGTACGCTCGCACACGCATAGAAGGCTGACCTGGGCTACGGTTGTACGTGCCTCTTGCATCTCTCCGCTTCACTGCTAGCTCGGCCTAGTAGCTCGGTCTTTCCTGCAGTCCGTGTCGAATACGTATGTCCTTTTGTCGCGTTCACGCATAGACCACACTCTCGGATCGCCTCGTGCCCAGAAGCTCACCACCCAGTGCTGTAGCAGGATTCTTGTTCGACAATATACACATCTGGTCTGTCCTACATCACGAGTGCCGCACGGCCAGAGAGGTACTCCTGCAGAACAAACCGCCACCAGATATTTCAATATCTCAAATGCACCTGAACCCATCGATAATCTGCATCAGACGCAGGGGTGCCGATTCCACCGAGAGCAAAGTGAGTGCACATTGTATGGTCGTATGAGGGCGAGCTGGGTGCGGGAACAGCGCAGGCCTCTGCCCTGCCAGAACTCGTCGAGGGAGACTGCACGAACGACTGAGCTACTAGGCCAAGCCGACAGCGGGGGGGAACAAGAGAGAATCTCTGCCCTGCTCTTACGCATAGACTTCACCCTCCGCCTTGGCTCTCTCCTCACTCTATCCGACGTCGCTGCAGCTTCGCCGTCTTGGCACTCAGCCCTGTCCAGCTCAACCCCAGTTTCATTCCATTGGTTCCAGATAGAGTCCCTCAACCTTCGGGTCAGTCAGCCCTCTCGTTCCTGCTTCATTCGAATCTCTCATCAGCATAGAAGTACATCTTGACTTTACAGTTCCGCTTACACACTCTGGTGGAGCTCAGGCTCATGCCGATTTGACATCTCTCGAGCAGGAAATTGGCAAAATGCGAACGAGGACATCAAGATGGACGACTTGAATCGTGCCTCGGACAGACGGTCGAGCAGAGCGTCGAAGCTGTCATGATTATGGGAGATGACATTGTATTCGGATGATGAACCACGAAGACTGGATTAATCCGGATCATCAATACTCCCGTACGTCGGTGTATACATTTGACGCTGTGGTCAGGGAGGGTGGCAGTTTACCAAGACCGAAGCTCGAGCGACGCACACGCGTTTCGTTCTTAGTGCTCTTGCACCCAGTGCAAATTGTCGATGAGCTCTCGACCAGTCCCTAGCTTGAACGAGAAATGGTTGGTGAGGTACCGGCTGAAAGCTGTAAGTACATTTTGAACTTCAACTTTTGAGATACCGCTGGTCTGGCATATCCAAAGCCGATTCTTTATCACGGACGACGCCACAGTAACCGCTCTGAGTGTTATTAAGATCACGACTGGGTAAGATCTCCCTCAGTCGAGTGGTCTGTACCCTATTCACTCTTGGGTCGACTTCTCTCTCAACCGACTTCCTGTAGGGAACTTCACACTAACGAACAGTCTTGAGTAATGGTCAAGTCGTCCTTTGGATACTACGAGTGTTGCTCGACTTCATTCGATAGAGTCCACGACAGCTGCTAAAAATATCGCATCGAGGCGACACCCTTTGCGGCTAGATGTGCAGATGGCGAGCCCTCCAATTTGGGGTAATCGTTTTGGGGTGCTCTTGTTCACCCTCAGCATCGGAAGGGAGGCTGCTGTTACGAGTCTTACTGTAGCACTGTTTGGGAGGACCCAGAAACCGCTCCGATGACATTGGACATGCTGATGTACGATACGCAGATGCTACATAGGTTCCGAATTCACCTCTCGTTTACCGGCCCGACCATATTTGAAAACGGTGCATCCGCCGGCATCCCCTTGTCAAACGAGCCCCTGTCACTATGCTGACTTGTGTCACCCACTTATCACTGCTAGATTCGTCGTCTTTCCATTGGTTTCATCGACAGGAACAGAGAGTCAAGGGATCGTCAGAGACCCAGGTAGCCGGTAGCAGTGATTTTGCTCCAGTGGTACCAAGAGGCAACACCGGTTCACCCATAAATCTAACCCTGTGCGCAGCTGCGACTGACGAGAAGAACAAATGGGTCCCACGATGGGAAGACTATCGATGCTGAGCTAGTCGCATTAGTATGTTATGACCAAGATCGGGCAAGTAAATGACAAGATATCAGACAGAAATAATCACGCCATGAGGTTGCTATGGTGGGGTTCCATACACTATGTGGCCTAGTGTATGAAACCCCATCATAGCAACCTCGCTAATAGACCATATCGCACTCCGCGACTGTCTCACTGGAAGGATCCCCATTGACGAAAGAGAGTTGTGAGGTCAGACACCTCTGGTATCGCGTCGCCCTGAGCACCGTGCCATGTAAGATGGACCCGGGGGCAAGTGCCCCCGAACGGTTCTAACGGGTAATCCCCGTAAGAGAGAGCCGTTTTTTTTTGCTGCTTGCCGTCTTCATGTGTCTCGCCCTGACGTCCACGCCAGAATAACAGCGTCCTCCGACTGAGAGCAGGTCGCGAACAGCAAAGAGGGGTAGGGGACTCACCGGTCACCGGTCACCAGCAAGACCCAACATCGGAATTTGGATGGTGAGAATGCTGACGACGACAAATCGGCGGAAGCGAAGACAAGTGTTCTCAGGTTCCGCGGACCGATCGCCGTAAAACTCGGCTGCAGGAGGACAAGACGGAGAAGTGGCCTGAGTGTCACTGATATCTTCTTCGTGGAGTAGCCCTCTTTCTCGGAGCATTCGAGGTAGTAGCGGTACCGGTCGGGCTTGCATTTTGACTGATACAGCTCGCGCCTCTGTTGCTACCATGGACGCCACCACTGTTGGAGGTCGAGCTGGAGCTTCCGCCTGCACCTCCGTTGCTGTTACCGATCCCGTCACTGCTATTTGAGTTCGTGCTTGTGCCTCCGCTGCTACCATGGACGCTACAACCGCTGTTGGAGGTCGAGCCAGAGCTTGCACTTGCACCTCTGTTGCCATTAAAAACAAGGGAGGAGCATTATGACTGGTTGGGGTGGAGAGCACCTGCGTCAACATCGCCGTGCCAGTGAAGGGCAGTTCAAACTGGATATGGATCAATAGAGGTGCCTATATGCGCGCAAAACAGCACTGGCATTGTATGTCGTAGGGCGAAGAAAGGGTTGGCATCACAGCGCTGTAGGGTCAAGGCTGTGCTGACATGATCTCCACCCGCTCCTTCGCCTATCCCTGCACGTCTGTCCTGACCCAACAGGCCTAGCACGGCCCTGATCCCCGGAGAAGGGCGTCCGACGGACGCAGCATACAGGATCGACAGCCCAGGTCGGCCTCTCTCTCGCACATAGACTCCACCCTGGGCACGCTTCGCCTGCCCAGGCTCCCCAACTTGCACGATGGCGATGACGCGTACCACCAGAAGATAAAACGCGTGATATATGGTTCACACACTCACGCGATTTTTTTGAACTCAAATCACCAAGTCCATTCTCCCCCCTCGCGGAGCATTTCGCCCATCGGCGTGTTCACGACCACGGCCTGCCCACAGACGTTCTGTCTGTTACCAGGTCCGTGCTCATGCACACCCATTGTGCCCTCCCTCCGAGTCGCCCCATTCCGCCCTGTCTTGCCCCCACCCTCACCCGTCTCACCCACCTCATCTCGATCACCTAGCTACGCGCCTACCAGCCATCCACTCGCCCGGCCAGCCCGCAAGCGCGTAGTCTGCTAGGTGGGTCACACATCATTGTCGTTGTCGCCTCACTGTATCGCGCCCCTCCCACCGCATCCCGCTGCCACCCCGTTGCTCCCTCACTTCGCGCTGCCCAACATGCTCACGATCCCGACCTGTCAGCAGATGTACCGTCCGCTGGCGAGCCCGTGCTCGTTTGCACATATCGCGGCCCACTCTTCCATGCCCGTCGCGCTGCCCTCGCCCCGTCCTGCCCAGCGCATGCCCTCACCTGTCTTGCTGTTGCCATCCCCGAGGTGGTGTGTCCTCACCCCATCTCACCCTCGCTGTCTGGCCCAGCATGCAAGTGCGCACACACACACACCCTATCTCACCATCCCCCATTGCCTTGCCGCATTGCGTCCTCACCCAGTCTCGCAGCCACCTCGCCTCGCTGTCGCCATTGCAGCACGACTGGCACCCAGCGTGCTCATGAACACTGCCAGCCACCAGCAGCCTACACCAATCCCATTGCCCACAGCCACCGCTCGCCCATGTATTCTCTCGCGCTCTTGCCTCTGTCTTACCTATTCCCCCTTTCTGTGCGCTCTCATAGCAATTCCATGGTCTACACTCTTCCCCCACTTGTGCCAGTAGCTGGGTGATGGGGTGTTATTGACTACAAATGTGTAATGGTAGTGATGAGACGGGTCACTGGGCAAGTGCTTCTGGAGGGCCGGTCGAAGCAGGCGTATAGGGATTCTCGAGTCTCCGTCGCATGTATGTGTTTCGTGAAGTCCAACGTTGCAGACACTAAGGCATGCCGTCAGCAGACACTCACAGGCAGCGTCACAGGGGGCCCATCACTATTCCACAGTGTCCATCAGTGGTCACCAGATAGAAGCATCCTTCAGATCAGCATCATGGACACTGGTCCCAGTCCTGATAGCGCCAGAGACAATTTCGATTATTGTTTTCACTTTTTGTAGTGAGACACTCGGGTGCCGTGCGCATGTGGGCCCGGAAGGCACGTTCCACCTGGTAAGTCAACTCATCATAATGATAGCGTCACCGCCGTTACCCGTGATCAGAAGACTGCGCAACTTGAATGTCATGATCCGTCGGCTCAGCCGACTGGCAATGTCACGCCTTAACTTAAAATATTGACCGCCCGCTGTGGACGGTTATAGATATATATCTGCGCAACCCTGAAAAGTGTGGACATAAATATGCTGAAGCATTCAAGCTAGTCTGACATATTGTATTACAGTGATAGCCGAGCATTGAATCTGAATGTTCAAAAACGTATGGGTAACTCAGAGTTGACTAGCATTTGTCGACAGACAAGTGGTTTGAACGAGTCCGGGACAACCATATATAACATCTGTCAGCAACTCCATTCATTTGACCACAGGCAAACCAGTCGTTGCTCAAGAATCGTGCAAAAGGTGTCGTCAAAACGTTCCGTTGTTAGACCGCTCGACAGATAGTAGGTCGAGAGTTTGGTGCGTGTATGCGAACGTAACGGCACGCATACGGGTCGAGTTCATCTGGCGAGCCCCGTGGACAACCACCAAAGTAGTCTTCTTCTCAACCGATATGGGGATCTTATTTGCCGGACAGCTATGCAGTTCATGAAGGTGTTTGGGGTCGTAAATCACTATACATAGGTAGGGTTTGACAACCAAGTGTTGGTTTATTTTCCTCACCTTTCGCGAAGCAAATAGTCTTGTGATGTGCCCCGCATGTTCTTAGCCATGCATCCCCCCTTTGCCATGGAATTTATGCACGGTCAGTCTATTCTCTTGCAACTCACTCGTCTCTTTCTAATATTCGTGTAGTGCTCGTCCTCCTACAATCCTGGCAATCTGGGGTTGCTGGAGACGGGTGGCTATGATGCTCATCGGGAGCTATTCCATTTGTTTTTGTGCTTCTCCATCAAGGCGATCTTTAGTGCTGTATCTCTTTCCAGTCGATCTGCTCAATTCTCGTTACTTTGCACTTCTGCAACATCACTGTTTTCTAGGTCGCATGTTCAAGCATGGAGATCCCTGAGATTTGTGTGATGGTAATGCCACGTTCGTGCTTTACTACTACATCTTAAAAGGTTTGTCTTATGGAGTCGTACTGCCATGGGTGTGATCCTAGCAAGACTGGTGTATGTCCTCCGTTGTAGTCTACCTTTTCTGATCGGCTTACCTGGTTGAACCAGTGGATACTCTCCCTCGCGAAGTATGGCATTGATGAATAATCTCATCTCAATTATCTGACCAGTGCTCATTCCCTACAGCACTTGTCAAGACGCGGTCGCATTTGGGGTCACAATGGTATCCCTTTGGAGGCATTCTAGAAATGGGTGAAATTTATGCCCGACTTCTCTCCTTGTTTTACTCGTCCGTGATGGTAAGTGACGATGTCGTACGCGATCTTATGGTTCCGCTTTGAAATACGCAGCCGTCATTTTTTTAGGCTACCAGCATCTTGTTTTCAATGCTTTGACATGGTAAGTCGTCCGTTTGACTTTAATTGTTCGGTATTCGCATTTACAGGGACATACAGCATTTTTCAATCGTCTGTAAGTCTGTCATCCTTCTCTAGTAATGCAACCAACCCATCCTGACTCTGCTATGCCGACTTTAGAGTCCGTTAAGTGCCTTGCCCCTGACATAAGTAATGCGTGTGTAATCTTTGCTATGAAGCTGTTTACCATCGCTGGTCAACGGCATGTTCTCAACCTCCGCGGATTCACGGTCCGGACATACGGATCACGTTCGCTTAGCGAAGAAGTGGACAGGCAGCTTCAAATACTTACCGGTACGCATGAGCTGGTGTGGTGGAGTTCAAACACGAGCCAATCAAATATTTTCGCGCAGGCAATCATCAAAAGGAGGACGAGGACATCGAGATAGGCATCATGGACCAGACCTCGGACAGGCGGTCGGCGGAGTAATCGAAAGTGTCACGATCGCAAGGGAAAATACTGCTATTGAGAGGTGAACCCAAGGACCGGATTAATCCAGATCGTCAATGCTATGCTATGGTAGTAGGTACGTTCTATGTTGCGATAAGGGAAGACGGCAAGCTGTATGTATTAAGATTCATGCGGTGTATACTAGCTGCACTCTTGGTGACATGGGAACTCTGGTGCCTAGTGCAAACGGGTTTCCAATTGGTTTCCAGCACCCTGAGATTGACCGTGAGGCACGTACGTAGCCGAAAGTTGTGCCGCGTTTTGCGCCATACTTTGGAGAGCAGGATGCTCTCGTATTCAAGCTTGGGTGTGAAGAAACTTTGTCCTCCATCGTACATTTAGAATGTCTGAACGGTCTGCCCCGCAGAAGTGCCTCGTTGGCTGTGCGGTACTCCACAAGAACTTATTTATAACAACGTTGCACTGTTACAGTTCTCTCTCGCATACGTCGTGCTCCCATCTAATTTCCATCTCCCTGCTCACGCTGATCTTGAGTTGTTCAGATCTGTGAAGCCGTGAAACCTCCTCGGAGGTTCTCTGCCCGCCATCTTGGTGGAAGCGTGTCTGTCGCGGAAAGGGGACACCCTGGGTTGATCATGTCCCATGGTATCGTAGACATCACTCGCGGGCGAGTCTCTACTGCGCACGTCGCGTCCATCATCACGGCAAGTGCTTCCTCGGCAGTTCCAACAGAAGGCCCACGAGGATATTCCGAGCGGATGGAATCTTTTGGTCGCCATATTCTGATCCGATGTTCGCACCTGGGTGGCTCACAAACAGATAGAAAGTGGAAGAACGCTGACAGCCGCGGCATCAAATTTAGATGACTACGCACTTAAGGACGTTAGGCAATGAAAACAAGGGATTTCTCTCAGGTCCCGTAAACCAGATGCTGTGAAAGCCGACTAGCTTGGGCAGGAAGAACGGGAAGCTCCCACTGGAGGATCGAGACTGTACCTAGTATCGCACTCGGATGTCATCATGTGACGCCTTAGTTGCCGATATGAATCGGATGCATACCCAGATGAGCCAGAAAAAGGTGGACGTGCACGCCCATTACAAGTATTAGCACTAAAACGATGTCCGTTCTCAACGGGAGACATAAGACAATTATTGTATGGTCGGCGGAGCAAGATGTAGTGCTATCTTTGGGAGTATATACTTATCACATAATCTGTCCAGTTGGAGCCTCGAAGGGAGATGAGTTTGAACTTACACCATCACCTAACCTACTTTATCGACAGAATTTTGTCAATGTCCTGCACCGTGATAACGCGAACAACCTTTTGCGTCTTTTGCAGGGTCCTTTCGCATGCCCGGTGATGCCCATTCGTCCTCATGCCGGCTGAATGGTAGTGGCAACACACAGTTCGGCATCAGTGCTTACATGTGCTTTCCGCTTGAACTGCTTCTCCGAGCTGCATGTCAACGGCACGTTGATTTTATATTGCTTCACCTAGTCCGTCCTCGCCGCTGGTGGTATAAAACCATCGTCCTTTCTTTCGCACCTTTGGCTTGGTTATCTCGAGCACTCCTTCAAGGCCAGGGTATCGTCACCATATGAATGCTGACCTTTTTTCGTTCTATCGAGACGACCGGACACGAAAGTGAGTCTCGGTCTCCCAGCGCACACTTGATCCGACATCCGATCAAATTTCGTAGGTGCCTTGGTATCGCCGGTTTCACTTGTTTGGCATATAACCATATCTTGACTTTCGACAAGGAGGTAGGCCAGGGATTTGGTGCGGGTATGTGGACGTAACGGGACATACAGGTCGAGTTCATCTGGCGAGCCCCGTGGACGACTACCAAAGCAGTCTTCCTTCTAAACCGATATGGGAACCTCGCTTTCCAGACAGTTATGCAGTTCATGAAGTTGGTCGGCGTAACAGATCACTCTCCACTGGTACATATTTGACATTTTAGTATTGATATATTTTCCTCACCTCTCGCCGAACGAATAGTCTTGTGAGGTGCCTCACATGTTCTTGGCCGCGTTTGCAGTTTTTACCATGGAGTCCATACATAGTGAGTCCATTTACTGGTACATCCTGCTTGCGTCTTTCCAATAGCCTTCATGTAGTTCTCGTTCTCCTACGAGCATGGGCAATCTGGGGTTGTGAGAGACGGGTAGCCATGATACTTATCGGGAGCTATTCCATATATTTTGTACTCTTCCTTATCAAGGCAGTCTTTGATTCCATATCCATTGTCAGTGAGTCTGATCAATTCCTGCTGCCTTGCATTTCTTAGTATTTTTTTATTAGGTCGCACGCTCAAGCACGAAAATCTTCCTGTGATTTGTGTTATGATAATTCCACGTTCGTGCCTCTCCCATTCATTTCACCAACTTTGTCTTACCACTGCCGCATTCTCTTGGTCCTACTATCAGCGGGGGCCGTATGTGTTTCTTGCCATAGCTCATTTTGTTCGATTGGCTCACCCAATTCACTCAGTGGATGCTCGCTCTCGCGAAGTATGTGCTTCTGTAATAGAATGTTCTCACCCTGATTGGTGCTTGCTTCGATAGTGGTTGTCAAGACACCGCTGTATTCACAGTCACAATGATATCCCTTTGGAGACATTCAAGGAATTCCAGGAATTTGTACCCCACTTCTCTCCTCGTTTTGCTCATACGTGATGGTAAATCCGTTTTAAGACTGTTGCATGTGTTCTTACGGCTGTCCTCCGAAACATCTAGCCATCATCTTTTATATTACCAGCATCTTCTGCGATGCTTTCAATGCTGTAGTGTGGTGAGTCATCTATTTGGTTTTTGCACCCGTGTTTGTATCTACAAGAACATCCAGCATCGTCTTCCCGACAGTAAGTCAATAATTCTTCTCTGGAGACACAATCACACACTCTAAGTCTGTCATGTCCGCTCCAGCGCCCTTCGAGCGTTTTGCCTATGACGTGAGCGATGTATGTGTCATCCCAGCTATTTCCCCTCACGAGGTTGTGTACAATCAGATTCGCCGCGAACCTACTTTCCGTCACTGGTCAGCGGCTTGTTCTCAACCTTCGCGGATTCACGGTCCGGACATATGGATCCCGCTCGCTCAGCGCAGAAGTAGACAGGCAGCTTCAAATGCTGAGTGGCACGCAGGCGTCTGGGTGGTGGAGCACGAGCACAAGCCAATCTAGCGCCTCTCGGGCAGGCGATCGACCAAATGCAGACGAGGACATCGAGATGGACGTGAGCCAAGACTCGAACAGGGAATCGAGTGGAGTGGTCGAAGGTGTCGCGATTATAGAAGGCCCTGCATTGATGGACTACGAGAACTACTAATCCGGATCGTCCATGTCGTAGGGTCGTACGCACCTTGCACGGCATGTGATGAGGAAAGAGTCGGATGGCGATTTGTTGCTCACGGCACGTGTGTAATACTGGCTCCACTCTCCAGGTCGGGTGGTCCAGCACCCTTGCGCCTAGTGCAGATTGTCGATGACCTCTCGCCATTCCCAGGGCAAAAGACAGTCCGCGGAACACGGTAGTATGCTATTGAAGCTACTACTACTATATCCGTTGGACACGCCGTTGGGCTTCATGTCTTAGACACTCGGAAATTACGAAGCGCCACCAGATTGAAAGAGACGAATGCCCCTGTGTAACCGTGTTTCAGTGGGCAGGTACGTGTCGAGGTATTCCAGTATTGGAATATCCACGGTAGTTGCAGGATCGCTAGCCGTACTACTGTAATGACGCTGTTAGCGTCGACCAAACATGTAGAGTGAACTTAAACCGTCGAATAAGGGCCACTGTACTGGTATGTCCATTGTCATCGCAATTTTCTCTTACACACTCATCTGACCCCGTTTGTGTAGACGCAAAATCAATGGTCGTCCAAATGCTTGAACCTCTGCGATCTGTTGGATCAGGTCGCTGCATGTCTGCGGGCCTGCTGCAAGGGAACTTGTGCAAGGCTCTTCGTTGACCACGACGGTCGGTTGCCGATATCG
>JBBPLV010000122.1:0-34379 GCA_038089975.1 Boletellus ananiceps | reverse complement strand
TCTCGCGTCCATCCACCGGATGTGGATGGGTATCGGACGATGGTGTGCAAGACGGGGGACGTGGTATGAAGGCCTGTCGAGCGCTCATCTCGGTGGACAGTGAGGGTCAGCGAACGTGGGGGAGGAGCGAAGAGACAGCACTCGAAGCGTGATGGTATTTAAGGTGATCGACACTTGTCACGTGCTGCGACGCAGGGGTCTCTACGAAGTCGGAGTAAGCGGAATTACTTGCTACTACGATCATTGCTTTGGTTCGTGACTTGCACCGGCGAGGCCTGCGATATAACATCTCTTTGTCCCCCCCTGCTCAGCATAGCTGGTGGTTGTCAAACTAAACCATAGATTGATTGATCTTCGTTTGAAGTCCCTTCTACTGTACCACATAATGTGAGATTCAGATCTCTTTTACAATACTGCGTCGTCCGTACATACCATAGTTGCCTCTACGTTATCTGGCATGGAGATCATGCCACACGACAGGTTGTCGGTCCACCTGGGTAGTAGGCTCGGCGAGGCTGAAGGGTGCTCAGTGACAGTACTAGCCCGAGGTTCCGAACCTCGCCTTGAAACACGAACTTTGCTCGATTACCAGTGTCGTTCCCGCTACAAAGGAAAAGAGAAATAGGGAAACGTGTAGTCACTTTGGAATTTTCAGGGCAGACGAAAGGGCTGTAGTATTCAGAAGATCGCGTTGTGATCTGGTGTTCTCCGCCTAAGGGTGTCGGCCGCCTGGCGAAATGGCATCGCGTCTGACTACGAATCAGGAGATTGCAGGTTCGACCCCTGCGGTGGTCATTTATTTTATTTTTCTGCTCCTCGTCGCTTCAATCTCATGGGAACCAACTTGCAGACAGGGTTCGTATGCACGCGACTCATCCCTACTCCGGAAATTGACCACATATCACGTCGTCACGACCTGAGACCACAATACACACCATCGACCTCAAGATTCGAACCCCTGGTTCTCATGCCTTCCGACGAACCGCATTCTTACGCCCCTGCTAGACTTTTAAGAACGCGCATATATCCGCCGTCCAAGTCGCTTCATATAGACCGCCAAGCATGAGACTGTTCGAGTCTTGCCGGTTTCCATTCAGAGTCGCCCACTCATTTTTTCGAATCTCCCCATAATGGGGGCTTGGGATACATGGCTTCATACTTTTTCCATCTGGCTTCAAGAGTTTCTCGAAGAGAGGTAACAGTCTTCAGTACAATGTCAGAAAGCTGACTGGAAGTAGAGGAACCCAGCTCTCTGAAACGACGGATGACATTGCACGTGGCAGTGCATGATCAGGAAGACGTGCAGCAATTGCCTCCTTCGCAAGCTGGTACATGAAGTACAAGAATGCCATAATAGGAACGTCCATGATGGTCGTGGTCATGGGTAGTTTGGATTGTGATCTTGATCAGAAGCCAGAGCGACGATCGGCGCCCAGATTCGGTCCCATAATGACAGTGGACACACTTGTTGACACGAAGGACTTTAATATTGTAACCGATGCCACGCAAGATGCACGTAAGGAGCTTGGTATCTGTCGCCGTTGAATGCCTATCGCCCCGGAAAAGCAAGTAATCTGTGAGTTCGGATTCAAAATACTGATTGTGGAATACCTCGACGGGGATCCCTACGGCCCACTCCGGATATGAGACAATCAACGTCGGACCCGAGTGCAAGGTGCTTGAAAGGACGTGCATACTATATGCCATGCCAGCCTCCTGAAAACAACCCCGGCCACTTGGACTGGATTGAAAAACATGCAGAAATCTGTGCACCTTCGACAAGCAATCTTTAAACAAAATCTAATGGTGAACCCCCTGACTGTATCTCGCGCAGCTACGAGACGATGCAGTCTTTCTCCGAACCCTCGAACTGCACTCGGATGGAGGCTTGCAGGTGGTGCAGTATCTTTGTGACATAATGCCAGTGGAGCTCGAGTGCATCCGAGTCGTCGATGATTTCGCTGTAAGCATGGGCTGCAGCACATGCTGCATGAGCTAGCGAGTGGTGGCTCTCCACAGTATCCTGGGGACTTTCCATCCCTCCAAGAAAAATTACATGGAAAACAGCATGCTCAAATGAAGTGGAGAATGCAATGCAGTAGATCCAGCGTCGAGAATGTCATGAAAGGCACGTTCGAGGGTAGATATGGCAGACTGTTGACAGTGAGGGTCAGAGTCCTCCACTCTTCAGACGCCGGAACATGCTGGCAGTGGGAAATCGGGAGCATGGTGCCCTTTCCTTTCTGAGCTTATCTTCACCCCACTGCCACATGGCTACCGCCATCCCTCTCCGCTCGCACGGAGGCTCGAATTTTGTCCACTGCGACTGAGATACCCACTCAACGGAAATTCATCGATCTGTTTCAACCAGTTCGTAGGAATGCACAGTGTTATGATGTTACTGACCCTCTATCCCAGAAGAGGGCGCTGCTACGAGGGTCTCTACGGGCTGTAGGGGCCACATGTACATGGCCATCACGCCGCAGTTAGACACCATCAAAGTGGCGCACCTCCTGTCCCTCTCTACTCCGCTTACATGCGATATTTCGGGTCCCATTAGCACAGTGGACCGATGGATCCAGCATATTATATCCAATTCGATCTTTTTTTAAGGGTTAGGTCGTCCGACCTTTGGCGCCTTCTCTTTCACGACGTACGACAACACACATGTGCTCTTGCATGCGCGCGTGTCCACGCCACGTGTGCACAAGATGGATCTTGACCGGATCTCGACGCCCGACGTGCGGTCCCACAGGTTTTCTCTGGACCCCAGCACGCGCTGACAAAAAATTGAACGCCGCCACCGCACCCGGGCGATGTCGGACTCCGAACCACCACGTCCGTCCCGACCCAAAAGGACATGGGCGCGTGGGGGGAAACGCACGTGTCTTTCCACGTGACTTGTTGGGCAAAGTGGGACGTCGATCCGTGGGGACGCTGGATCATACCGTTCGGATGACGAGCACGGGTCGATCGGGGGCAGGCCGCAGGGGCCGTCTTCAGGGTGCTGATGATCGCATGCGTGACGCGCAGTGCAGTGCAAAGGAGCGCCGCGGGAGCGACTCGAAACGTCCCCCGACCGAGGCCACCCTACGTGTGACACGCGTCCCAGTCGCTGACACGCCTCGAGGACCCAAGTTGAGCTGGCACCCCGTCGACAGCACGCTCCAAGGAGATCTGGAATGACAGCGACGATGACGACTCGGATGACGAAGACGCCTACAGCGATGACTCCAATACCTCATGCCACGCCCACGTCCACCGTTCCAACACGGGGCTGGCCGCCGTGCGCGATCGACGTCACGACGGGCGCCGCACTCGCATCGCCGACTTGCCCGGGGAAACCCGGATCATGCCCCTTCCTCTCTTCCCGGAAGCACCCTCGGCGCCCACACCCGGAGAACGGCACGTGAACAAGGCGTGAAACGGAGCGAGTCTCTGCGTCTTTGTCTGGGATGACTCAACGCTCCCCCTTGCCGAGCAGTCCCATCCGGTCAAAAGGCACGACGGCCGCCATTCGGACGTGGACGTGGACATTTAGCCCTTCCCCGGGACAAATATGTATATGATCGATCGATGGATCGATCAACGTCACGTCATCCGTCTTGGATCATGACCAGCTGCAATACCAGTGCGACACCAAAGGAGAAAAAAACACAAGCCTCCAGGCCTCACATGCACAGCCGACGGGCCAAACCCTATGGCGAAAGACGGCAGCTGCGTCCAGTCACGGTCGTAAAGTAACCTCGACCTCGAAGCGCCGCGAATACCCATATACACGTGTCACACGACGAGCCAAGTGCCACGGAAAGAGAGAGAGACAAGAGGATAAATAAATAAATAATCAGATATAATCGTACAAGTACTACTACGTCTCTGCGCTAGACACCCTACAATCGACAACAGCACGAAGAAATGGGACAGCACCAAGCGTGAGGCTATCGAATCACCCCTGACAGGGGGTGACGAGACAAGGAGGGGGGGGACAGTTTAACTAATGACGCTATTTTATCACAGCTCTACTCCATGGGCAAAAGGCAAAAACGACGAATAAAAAGGCGAACCCAAATCTGTGGCTTCTTTTTATAGAAAGCCTCCATGACAAAAATCCAAAAGGAAAAAAAGTCCCACAATGCGTTTGTCTCCTCCCCCCTTTTGTGGCCCCTCTCGTTGGCATAAACAAGTCGACACGTTCAAAAAAATACCGATTATCGGCTAACCCAGGACGACGGTCACATCAGGATGCACTTGATCATAGCGTGGATGAAATGGGATGGTGAAATGCGAGAATGCGAAAAAGATGCAATACAAAGACGTCAGCAGACGCGGGGTTGAAACGCGTCCAGTCATTATCAATGCGTGAGGAAACGTTGCTCGTTTTCAGCCTAGGCTTCAGCATGTTCCGTAATCGTTTGTTCAGACGGATCCTCGGCCTGATCCTTCCGATGTCCGACAATGCCGACGCCACGCATAAAGAGGGCAGCCAACACCGCGGCTAACGCGCAACGTCAGTAAACCCCTACAGGTATCCCTCGACAAGACGCACCAAAGAACGGGAAAGCGGCACACGTCCATTGGGCAGACCTGTACCCCTTTAAATCGGCCGCGTTGCCTGCATCCGCATTGACGGCCAAGCCCAGTTTGGCCGACTCCGAATCCAGGACGCTGTTGAACACGATCGTGGAGATCGTCAGACCAAATGCCGTGCCAATCTACAACACACATTGAGCCGATTCAATAATAGAACCACGTCGAGTTTACTCACCTGCGTCATCGTTTGAAACAAGCCTCCCGCGAGACTCTGTTCGTGCGGGAACACAATCTTGGCCACAAACAGCGTCCCGGCGGCGTACACAAAATCAGCACCGACCACGACCATCGTCGTCGACGGGAACTCAAACGCCCAGTACGTCGCCGACGTGTGGATGAGCGCAAACAAGACGCAGGCGGATCCGGTAATCAGCGTGCCCAGCACTGGACGATGCCAGCGCGTTAGTCGTGGATCCACACTGACAGCGAGACAACGCGCACAAATAAATATCACTAGCGGCAGTCGTGCGACCGCCATTGCGACGAAAAGGTTACAGATACAGCCCATGACAAACATGGGTATGAACCGGATCATTGTCAGCACGGGCGTCAGCTTGAGATAGTTTTGGTAGTAGAGCTGTACCACGTGTCCGTCAGCACCCTTCACCACGTCACAGAGCGAGCGAAAAGCGACCGCGACGCACCTGCACCCAAAACGTCCAGGCGATGAAACCAGACCAATTTAGAAACGCGATCACAAGAATCGCAGCCATCCGCCCTCTAGCGCGTGCCCATATCGATGGCTTCATTAGGGGTGGTGGCGTCCAAAAGGACTTTGGCTTATCAGGACCGGTGACGCAGCTTTCCAAATGGCGCTCCCACATGACGAACGCACAAACGAGAAAGACACCGACGATCAAGCAAGCAATGATATCTGGCAAGGGGTGAGAACAAGTGGATCAAGACGTGAAACGTGACCCCAAAAAGGCAAGCGAGACGTACAAGGCGTTTTCCAGCCCACGGTGGGACCTTGTCCGAGGACAAACACGATGAGGACCAAACCGGAGGTAACCAGGATCGCGCCGATCCAGTCCACACGCGTATCGGTTTCCGGCGAACTCTGGTCCGGGTCAAACGAGACGAGGCCGCCGAGCACGCACAGCGCCGACAACCCCGCAGAGAGGTAAAACGGCGAGTGCCAGTGTTTCCTAAACGAGACAGATATGGAAATAAGGGCGCTAATGGGGAAAGATCAAGTAACCGCCGTACCCGCTCAGTTGGGTAAGCACCCCTCCGATGACCGTACCAAACGCGTTCCCGACAGGGGCACCAGCGGCGAACGTCGAAAACGCCACGGCCCGCGCGCGAGAAGGAGGGAACGCATGCGCGAGTGTGCCGAGCTGTACAAGAGATCATGCTCGTATGCAGCAAGAAAGAGGCCGAAGCGGTGCGACGCACAGCAGCAGGGATAGCTGCGGCAGCGCCCATGCCTTGGAGACCCCGGAGAATGTCCATTGTGAGACCATCTGGGGACGGCGGTGCACGTGTCAGCGTGTGCGGCGGCCGGGCCAATGAAACCGGCTCACCACTCGAAAATGCCAGCCCGAGCGCGAAAACCGTCTGCCAGAGCATGCCAAGGATGAAGCCCTTTTTACGCCCGTAAAGGTCCGCGAGACGGCCGAAAAGCAAGAGGAGACAGCCCTTGAAGAGCGTCAGCACGAGGCCCAAGGGTCATGTGGAGCGAGACCCACCGAACTAAGCGAGTACGCAGAGAGCAGCCACTGCAGCTGATCTTCCTGAATGTCGATTGCCGCACCGATCTCGGGGAGCGAAATGGTCACGGAAGTCGAGTTGGAGATCTGTGCGAGCGTGAGCGGGTGAACAGACACTGGCGAGGCGGGACACACGTTGACGATCATGGCAAACGTACACGTCGCCACCAGAGCGATGGAGCGTGCCAGACTACGCTGGCGTACCGGGGCAGCAGCCGCCTTTTCCTTTACGACGATGATCTCTTGGACGTCGGGTGCAGGAGGGACCTGGCGGTCTGATCGGGCGTCGCTGACGCTGATGCGTTCCATGGCGGTCCGCTGGAGGTGGGGCGGGGTTAGGTTGAGAAATGCCAGCGGGGCAGGATGCCATGGCTGTCGTTTTATATGCCAACTTGGCCGGGACGTGGATGTGACGATGGGCCCGAGTGAAGCTGTGCCGTCCCGATCCGGCGAGCCTTAGTCACAGGCGCTCCGCCGTATGGCCACGCATTAGCAATCTCCCGCGATGCGGGTCGCGAGGACTACTAAACTGGCTGACCACTCGAACCGTGAGAGGCAGGATTTTCGTGTGCAGCGGAAGACAGGACAGATGGGGAATGGCTGAGCGAGCGGTGAATCAGCTGACGGACAGGCTCACTCTGGGCACCGCAGACATGTTGCAGCCAGGGCTCAGACCTGTCATGAAAGCTAGCCGCTGCGAAGCACCCAACGCCCCGCATATCGTCCGTGCCTTGCAGCTGGTGCATGGACGCGATTGTGTAAAGACCGCTGCTGTCCTGCACCCTTGCCGTGTGGTGCGCGGTCCAGCCATCAGGGCACCCAACAGGGCTGCGTCACTTGAGCGGGGATACAGCACGTCAATTAGTAGCGAACGAGCCACAAGTGCAACGAACATAGCAGTTAGCATATACGTCTTAGTCTCCAACCCAGCTTTTGACCGCCCCACCCTATGACCGGCTCAGGCCATCCACGTCGCCCCCCGGTCTGTTGCCTCGCTCCGGAGGTGCGGTGACAGCAGCGCACCCCATCTACTCTTGGATCTTGGCGAGAATTTCCGCATCCTTGAATAGGAAATACTCCTGTTGGCTCCCATTAGTACCCAACGATCGGACAGCATGACGGCGCTACACACCTCTTCGCCAACCTTGATCGAGTTGCCACCCCATCCGGGCAAGAGCACGCGATCACCAGCCTTGACCGTGGTTGGCACGACCACACCATCCTTGTTGGGCGCTCCAGGGCCCACCGCGACGACGGTCGCTTCTGGCAAGGGCGTGGTGGTGGAGGACGAAGGCAGGAAGATACCCGACGCAGTTTTCTAGATGCGTCCATCTGAGATACAGTGGCCTCGACAACCTGTTGGCCATGCTCACCGTCTCGGCCTTGAACCGCTGGACCAACACGCGGTCCAACAGAGGAACGACAGACCGAATGGATTTGAACGTTGCCTGTGCAGCCTGGGCGGACCCCGTCGCAGAGAATGAGTGACATGCCCCAACATCATGCACACGGCCTTGCTCACCATGAGGACGCGTACGAAAAGAAAAACAAGAAGAGAAGACGTGTAGCAAAACTGAGTTGAGCACGAGCTAGCAAAAAAACGCAGAGAAACGCCGACTTCTTTTGGCCTGGATTGTTTGGCTCGAACAAACACGCCGGTCCGGTCAGGTGACCAGTGCGCGTGTCCTTACTCTTCCACTCCTCCGATCATTAAGAACAATCATGCCCTCAGCATCAGTTCATTTCGCTACCGATATACTTTCTTTTACGTCGCAGGAGCGGCAGGAATATCCCACAAAGTGTAATTCGCAGTCATGGTGATACAACTCTCAATCCACTCTAGCATCCCTTCCAAAAACCACTCTGTTTACTAAAACAACACAAGGTCGAAGGTCGAAAGTATGCTCTATGCGCATTACAAAAATGAATAACAGATGTGCGTCGAAAACCGAATAATGACTCCAGACAGGTATCGCTGCAGCGGGGACGTGGTATGGCGGTGATGGCAATCGTGACGGCGACAGTGATGGTGCTAAAATGCATAGATGATGTGCAATGCTGATGGCAGAGGTCAGCGACGTGCGATCAACGTGCGTCCACGAGCGAATATCGACTCACAACGAAGAATGTGATGGTGCGCAAGTATGTCCTCCTCCCCCCTCTCTCTCGCATGAGCCCAATGATCGAATGCTCATGCGACGACGCACATGCCCGCACCGTTGCTGCTGTCATTGCAGTCGACGGGGATGTCGCGCGTATCCTCATCCTCGGAGCTGGTCAAAATGGAGAGGACCGTGCTGAAAATGTCCATGTCTGAAGCGTGTGTGCGAGCGAGGGATCGATGGGCGCTCGCAGAGGACACTCTGATCACTTTTCACAGAGCTGGCTAAGGGCGGCGCTCTCTCGCGCTCCTTTATATCGCTGCCTGCGATGATCCGAAACATGCTCATCGCGTTAGTAACTCGCATCACTGAGCTCATATTAGATATCCGGTCGGAGAGTGTGAGGTCTCAAACGGGTAATGCAGAACAATAAGATGAACGGTCCGCTGAGCGTAATGTGAGAAACGCACCATCCCTTCCTGACGCTGGACAATGGGCTCGTCCGCATTTGGCAAGCGTAGTGTTCGGTTGATGCAACTCACTAAGGTTTATGAACGCACACACGGGCAAATTTTATACCGAGTCAAGATGTGTTCCCCCGGAACATGCCCTACTTACATGTCTTTAGCTCCAATCGTTGATGCCAACAAAAGGACAAGAAGAAAGGTTGGATCTCACCCGGGGCGCGTTCTTTGCCCTGGATGGAACACTCCATGGTTTTGTTTTCGACTGGAAACCATTGTCGGAAATACATGGCAGCGACACCGTCCGGCCGTGATGTATAATGCAGGTCAGACCATCGTTCCTGGCCGCTCACTGGGCTCCATTCTCGCGGCTTCATTCCACACTAGCATCGCCGTCGACGTCCTGCGAGCCCGAAAGCGACCCGTGTCAACGATCCGCAGGCACGGCTGAAAAAAACTGAATGACCTTTTGGTCGTGTCGTGCCTCTCTCTCCTCGCACTAGTTCCTGATCACGATGACTGGCTGACGCTCGTTCTCTGTTCCCTCGACTTTGTCTTTCTTTTTTTGACGCTAGGCACATCTCATCACGCTGGGTGACGCGTTTTGGATCGAACGCGGAGTGGAGTCGATCCGGCAAAATGTACATGGGCGTCCGTGCAAGTGTTATGGCCGCGGCTACCAAGTAGGTCGCCCCTTGGGTCTTTCCACCCTTGGAATATTTCCTTTACATTAGCCACCATTCTCTATCTACGCTGCGCGTGAGTGATACTAGATCTTTTACATGTCAAACTTCATGAAACACCACGAAATGGAGAGCAAAGGGTAGCGTGTCCATTCCAACCAGGGGAGGTCCATCTTGACGGAGGGAGAGAGAGGTGAGGAAGGGACTTTAGTAATATCGGTTTTGCAGCGGGAAGGCAGGACTTGTTGAGTCGTCCCCCTGTTCGTTCCTCTACCAGCATCTTTCTGTGCGGCTTCAGGAAGCTTGGTCGAGTACGGGTTTTCACTGCTCGCTTTCGCTGTGCCGTGACCTCCATGCCGATGGCACGGATTGAAGGTGACTCGGTAGACTGCCCTGTTTACGGCAGGCAGCCAGGTTCCCACTTGCAGCTCGGCCAATGTCGAGGAGAATCCAGTACTTGGAGGATGCGAACAAAAGAGATCGTGCGATTGGATGGTACATAGATGACTCCCAGGCGGGCGGTATATGACTGCCAGTGTGACGTAGGTCTTATGCAACCGGTTTCGAAACCATTGTTGAATTCCAGAATATGTGTTTCAGCTGATGGGTCGACAAGAGCATTTCTGGTCGTCGCCGGGTCTATCCGCTGCTGAGATCACAATACGAGATTCATAACCAAGCGTTTATTGTTCAGGTGAACAGCGCTGGACAGGGGGGAGAGGGATTCTGCCGGACGAAGTACACATTGTAGAGGTTATCGGAAGCGAGCTCGCGGGTTCAACGTGTGGTGCGAGTGACGTACCAGGTGCCTTCCTTGCCTTCTTCTGCCTTCTTCCGTCCTCTTCGTGGTCCTTTCTTTTTGGCACAGCCATTGTGTACGCACAATAGCAGGGTTGGAAGACCGAGGACCTGACGGTCTGAGACATGGCACAACAAGACCCGTCATGGTATCTGGCAGTGGCCAGCCCAACGGACTTCAACAGGCTTGGACCGCAGCATGAGTCGTGCAGGTGAGCGTCGTAAGAACGTCGACCCTGAAAAATGACATCTTCCATTCGGAAACGCCCTGCCGGCCATGGGTAGGCATGACGGTAAGCAGTGTACCGGGCGTAATATGATGCCGGGACCGCGTCCTCTACCGCGAGAGCGATAAGATGGGTCCAATCCCGCGATACAAGCCCATCTTTGCTGATGTCTGGGCGAGATCACCAGTGGCCGCGTTTGCACAGGTCAGCTGGACGGCGTGATCACCGGGTCAAAACAGATCAAATCGCAACTTTGCGGCTTCATGGTGTGCCACATTGTCCAAACAAGACCACACAGCCGCCCCAAGTCACCCAGAGGCATCAACCAGCCTGAGACTCTCCCCTGCGCACGTCCATCTTGCCCTCCTCCTTCCACCGTCCCCTCTAGAGAGCCAAACGTCCGGCTCTTGCCTTGCAGCCTCACAGCGCATCCAGGCTTTTCCGCCACCAGCGCCTGTAATCCAAGATCTCGATTGGTCGCGCTCTCGACTCGCACGCCGCTATGCGAGAATCCAACTTTGCGTTTCCTGCCCAGAACAGGGCCTGCGTCTGCATTTCGTCCCAACTCTACGATAGAAGAGGTCTGTTTTGCTCGTCGCTTTTATCCCTATTTTTCCTTTTTTTTTCTCTCTTTTTTTCTGATGAGTCAGTTCTCTGGGCAGCCCTCGACACCACGTCTCCGTTGCCACTCTTCAATTCCCTTCACCACCTCACCTATCTGACGTCGACATCCCCGCGTATACGCGAAATCATGACCATGGACGGCGGGCTAGAACGACTCGTGCGCATTCTACACGACTTTTGCATGTGTCCTCCCCCACCAGAGAACCCAAACGTGATCTACGGCCTTTTACCGCCCAACACTCGTCCTCCGAAATTGGTGCCCACGCTCAATCCGCCCACGTTTGACAAGCATGCCGCTTATCGGTTCTCGCTCGCCTTTCAGTGCGTGGTCAACATCGGCGTCAGGGGGAGCGAACCGATTCGGAGCCGCGTCGTGCAAGCGGGGACGCTCGATGTCGTCGGCTGTATACTCGAAGCTTGGTTGGCCAACAAGGGGTTTGCAGTCGGTCCGAGCACGAGTGCCACGGGTTTACCGAGGGAATCGCGCGAGCAACGTCTCGCCAGGCGACAGGCGCTGGCAGAACAGAGACAACGGGATGGCGCCGTAGAACTCACTCGCGCTCTGCAAAGGCAGATCGCCGAAGAGTCTGCCCGTCAGCACCACATCAACGCCGAGGCGAACGAGGCCATAGATGAAGTGGATCGTGTCCATTGTTGTCATCGTTTGGGTGCTGATTGTGTTGCCTTTTAGGATGTCTCTATGGTGGACATTTCTACCGATGGAGTGTCGTCCGACATTTCGATTATCGTGGACGTATCATCACGATCCGTGTCCGTACCAATCACATCGCGAGAACGGCCGTCTTATGGCCGGCACTCGTCATCGTCGCCGCACGAGATCGATACTGACAACTCCGCTGAAACGTCCACAAACGCAACACCATCGTCAAGAACGCCAACTGCAACAGTCGTCGTGAGCAGTCGTGAGCGCAGCGGTACAATCATCGCTCGTCCCGTGTGGGATGACCCACCGGGAGCGAACCTCACAGTTCGGTCTCGCCCGCTCCGCGCTCGCACACGGGTGCCTACGTCACCCGATGAATCGACGGACAACTCTCGCCCTGAGACGGAAACCGAGGACGATGGCGACGCCGACGTGGATATGGACCACTCTCAGGACACGGATGATACCTCCACCTCTATGCATTCCACTCTTGCACGTGCTCCTCGGGCTCCAGCTCGTTCGGTGACCCAGCGTCCCCGACGCACTGTAGGGATCATAGCCGATGCCCCTGAAACGGCACCGCTCGAAGTGAATGCGGACGCCCATATCATTATCAACCACGAACAGGGTGGCGGTGTAGACGGAGAGGGCGTGGGAGTTGTTGGTGTGGAGGACGGTATCGTGTCGTTGGAACCAAACGACGACTTTGCGATGGGCGCACCACCCGGAGCACCTGGGGCCATGGATGACGCCGCGCCCCGAAATATGCTCGGTATGGATGCGCCTGTCCTGGATAGACGCACGCACCCTGCCCCTGATGCGACACCACGCGCAACAGTAGTGGCGCTTCCGCCTTCTGGTCCCACTGCCACCGTACCGAGCGGAGCGATTCGGGGTGGCACGACGGGTGCCACTCGCGATCATGCCGCTACTCCGCCAGCACCCACCATGCTAGGGCAGACGCCCAACCATGCGCATCACCATCGCGACGGCGACTCAGGGCCGTACAAGGACGAAGACGTTTTGCTGAGCCTGCAGCTCTTGGCCTACCTGAGCAAGTACCCGCATGTGAGACAAGCGTTTTACAAGCAACGAGTGTCGTTCCATCCTGCTGCGGCCAGTCTCCCAGCCAACCGTGGTACCCCGCAACCGGTTGCTGGTCCAAGTCTGGCACGGGCTGCGCCACCGCAAACTGCCAAGGAAAGCCACGGCTTCTTTCGTGCGTTTGCGTCTGCTACCGCGAGGGGGAAAGAGAAGGAGAAGTCGCCAGCTGCGACGAGTGGGCATGGAACGGCGACGATGAGCGGATCTCCGCGGATGACGAACGTGTTTTCGCTGGTCGAACGGTTCACGTTCCGGCCGAGTTCATCTGAGAACGATCTACCGAATCCTCCCCCGAAGCTTCCTCCAGAGATCCAGTATTGGGCGGGTGTCATCATGAGGAACGCGTGTCGGAAGGACGATAGCAGGGGCGGTGTTCGGCAGTGTGCTAATAGTGAGTTGTCTCCCGTGCGGGTCTTTCATTGACCGACCGGATGGATTTTTTTCTCAAGTGCTTTGTGGCAAATGGGAATCGTATCCTCGAGAGTTTGCCAAGTGTAGGCGATGTCGAAAGGCAAAGTATTGTGGCAAGGAATGCCAGAGTACAGCGTGGAGCGAGGGACATAGGTTTTGGTGTAGTGCAAAAGACGGCGAAGAGGCAGAGGAGTTCCCTCACGACCATCTACATGGGGTAGAGGGGTTCGATGGAAATGCGGCGGCACGGGCGGAGAGGCGAGCGGAGAGGGAGCGTCTTGCGCGCGAGAGAGCTGGCGTCTCGATTCCGGTCGACCCAGTCTCGCTGGTACCGTCCAACGTGCCGCCACCGACGTCGACTGTGCAACCGGCGAGGCAACGTGTGACCGCACTACCCCCGAACGTACCACAGCCCATACCCTCTCCGACGTCGCCAGCGTATGCGCAGCTGCGCAATCGAAGGAGAGCAGAGACGGTGTCGGGGGCAACGAGTGTCGTTGGGATGACACCCCAGGGGCGACCGGTCTATCGACACGAGGTTGCCTGGCATACTGATGGCCGAGGGCGGGATATGGAAGAGGGTGCAGGAGGGGGTGCGCCTGGGCCTGCACCACACCCGCACGGCCCACTGGCGAACATGATCTGGGAATCGGCCACGCAAGCTAACAACGACATCGTGTTGGGGTGACCTGCCCCCATCGGCGCTACAAGTTGTTCGTCACCCACTTTCTTTTTTCCCCAATCACTCGGCTCGGTAAACACCCTTCTTTTTAACATGCACGGCCTCGTCCCCTCCGCAGCATCTGTCGCACGTTTAGTACGATTCATCCACCGGTGCCGATCCATCACACACTCGTTCGACTCTACGGACCAAATTAACCCGCACCCCACCGTTGTGTCCTCATTGTCATTACTATGCACAGATATACACGATGCGGACATTGACTGTCACTAGTACGACTCCACGTGCCATACTTTGTCGACATACACATACCTGCCACAATGTCACTGCCCCATAGCTACCCCCATCACAATTTTTCTTTTTCTCTTTTTCTCTTTTCTGTTCTTACTTGCCATCGCCTGGCTTGCTCTCTCGCGTATCCATATCTATTCGTTCTTCCGTCCGTTGACGTGCATCCGCGTGATACTGTACTAGTGTTCCCACGCTCCTCGCCGTTTCGGTTCTCACCGGGTCGTCTTGCAAACGCCGCACAAAACACTACAACAAAGACTCATAGCTTGAACCGCCATGTCCTTGTCCGTTCGTGCCGTCGGTCTTGCTCCCGCTCTCAGACGAGCTGCATTTGCGCCCAAGCTGGGTATCGGTACGTAGCCCAGGAAGAGGAAACCCAACCGAGTGTGGAAGCTGACGACGTTATGATTGCAGCATCCCCGGCGCTCGTCGCCGTCGCCTTGCGCTCCCCCTCGCACCCCCATCTCGCCTTCCGGACGATCCAAACTGAATCGTTCCCGTCCTCGGCGTCGCAGACGATCCTGAACGAACAACGGGTGAAGCGACCGTCGAGCCCGCATTTCACGATCTACCAGCCCCAGCTGACCTGGTTGGGGTCGATCGCGCATCGGGTGGCGGGGGCTGGGTTGAGCACGCGTGCGTCGTTGTCGTTGTCGTCTCTGGATGATTTTCATTGTTGACCTTTTTTTTTTCCTCCTCTTCGCTTTTACCACCGCCACTGCCCTCTGGTTGCAGTGCTGTACGGTTTCGCACTGGCGTACCTCGTCGCACCGGGGACGTTTGACAGTGCCCACGTGATCGCGCTCGTAGCGGGCTTACCGGCGTTGGTCAAGACGGCGGCCAAGGTGGTGCTCGCGGCACCGTTTGCGTTTCACGGGTGGAACGGGGTGCGGCATTTGACGTGGGATTTGGGGAAATGTGCGTCGTCGTCTTGGATGTGGGTTCGTGTCGGCAAGGGTTGACTGGCGACCCCCTTCGTTTACAGTCGCCACGGTCAAGGGGGCGTATCAGACGGGGTATGCGGTGTTGGGCGCAACGGCGCTCTCGACGGTGTATCTCGTGTGGTTTTGAAGGTCCGAGGCGCCTTGTGAAGGGGACTGGTGGATGTGAAACCTGGGTCGGTCTGTTGTTCTCTCACTCTTTTTTTCCCGCCCAGTCTCCCCCTCGTGTTAAGTGACGTTTCGGGGGAAATGATAAAGACGAAATCGAGATGTATCTATGGTGCATCTCGTTTGGAGTGTTGAGGGATGAACTCCCCTGTTGAGGTTGCAGCGCGTTATCTCCGTCTGGGCGCCCTCGCACATCGAGTCTCGCCCAGTTACCGCGACAAGGATGTCCTAGTTAATTGAAGCCATGGTGTCTGGTCGTGACGAAGCTAACCCACGTCGTCGGGATTCTGATTGAGCGTTTTTCCTCAAGATCGATAAGAATGCCCCGACGTTGCATTGTTCCATCAGCTGGTCGTTACAAAAAAACTGGGCGCCCAGGAACAGAACATGGTTGGCCCTCAAGTCTCTGAGCCACCCCTGATCAGTTCCAATAATGTTGGAGATCTCACTCGACGTGATCAGTACGTACTTACATAATCGTAGTCAGCATAGTGCGCGGTCTCGCCCCGTCGTACCTCTCGCGCTCGCCTGATTCTCACAGGAACCTGGCGGAATGTTCTTGGCTTTGGCGTGGGCGCACTCGGCCACCGTGTACACGCATAATCTGGACTGGCAAAAATTGGTGAGTGCTGTCCACCCGTTCGCAGTCTGCGATCCGGATGCCAATTTCGTCCTTGTATCCATGCATTCCGCGCTTCCGCCCGCCTGTCAATGTACATGTGCCTTTTGATGACCTATGGATGGAACAGGACTCGGGGACTCGGGCGAGTTCCGAACGAAGCGTGGAAAGAGAAAAGAAAAAGAAGTAATTTATGTAGAATGCCCTGCGTAAATCATCCATCCTCTTGTGCGGCGTTCAATCCACGGTCTGTCGCGGACGGTGTCGCACATTCGAAAGAGGCGACATCAGCGCTGGTGAGCACTCTAGGACAGAAATCGAATTTCGTGTGCCTTTGAACGGTATGATTCAATGACTGTCCAATGGACCTCTATTGTACAAGAACCTCGGAGTCACAGCACTTGGTCAAGGAGCCCATCAGCATACGCGAACACGATCCGAAGCCGATGTCGGGGTATGTGATAAATTCGAGGACACAAGCATATCTGACACTGACATGGTCAGCATCCGAATCGCGGTGTGAAGGAAACAGTAAAACGCACGTCAATTTCTGAAGAAGCTCAGATCACGATGTGCACAAACACGACTCGCTTCTCCAACGCCGTCGCGGCGTACTCAAAGTCGATTACTGGCGGCTTGAACATGTCCTTGTAAAACTGGATCACCACCTGGTATGCGACAGAGTCATCCACCTTCCACAACGTCCCAATCACCCCGTTGAACCCAGAAAACTGCATTCAAGCCGCGAGGTGGAGCACCTCGTCGGGTGTCGACTCGTCCCCGACGGCCGTAGGACACGCAGACGGAAGCGCGAGGCCAGAGTTGGTATACCGCTCCTGGATGATTCACATCAGAGTGAGCTTTCCGTCCCCCATAGCGAACCATGACTCGAACGGCCTCTCCGGGTGCTGTGCGCCATGACGAGCGACGTGAACCCAGCGGTGGTCTCGGAATGGCTGCATGGCCCCCTCGATCGTGGCCACAGCACCAGTAACGATCTCGAATTGGACGTGTGCGGGCACGTCGGTCTTGTTGCGAATCCGGCCGATCTCGCTCTCGACCTCTGGGAGGTCAGGCAGACCTATGTCCTTCCTCGGCTTCCCCTCACTGACCGTCGCAAACGAAATCATGTCTGCTGTTCCAGAGGCCTCGCAGGCCTTCCTCTGAGAACGAGCACGATCACGGGCACGGGTGAGGACGGAGAGAGAGGGCGCATATGACGACACGTAGGTGTCCAGCAGATTCTTCTGTCCTTTCAGATACGGGCCTGCAGCGTGGAACGGTGAACTTGGACGTCGGGCACCACCAGATCCGTGAGCCCGGTGGTAGCTCGAGGTCATTCTGGAGCGCATCGGTGATTGGTTCGGCCACGGAGAACCACAGGTCGCGCATCGGCTTCTTCACCCACGGCATGTGAGTCTCGTGTCAGTTCGGACAATTGTAAACAGAGTTGGATGACGTCGGCGAATGAGTAGGAGGGAAACATGAACAGGCGGGCCGGTAGAGAGAACAACGAGAGCGTCACAGTCGCATTGACGATAATAACAGGTCCATCCCCAGCAGCTTGTCGGAGGTCGTCGTAACAGGGGGGCAAAAGAAATCGTGAGAATCCATCCAGACGGCGGGTCTCATCTACCACGGATTGCCATTCCTCTTGGACCTGCCAGTGTAAATCTGAACCCTTTCCTGAGCATGCTTCTTCAGGTCTGCGCTCGAGTGTGTGGATTTAGCCCCAAGTTTGTGTCCATGTCTGCCTTGCCCTTCCAGTACATTGATTGAAGTGTCAGTGATTTTTAAAAGCGTGCAAGTTGATTCCGAGCTTGTTTTCATGCCAGTGAAATCGAAGCCCTCATGAAAGTACGACCGAACAAGCAGGGTTGGCCACTGCTGGGAGCGACAGTGGGAAACGTTTTTTGAACACAGTCCCGACAAGCCCGTGTATGCTATCGTCCCATTCGTTGGGCACGTCGCAACTGTGGTTTGGGGCTGTAGATCGTTCACGTCGGATACCCTCCATCTGGTTGTCCCCTGGCTCACACCGTGTCTTACCGGAAACTCCTGTCGACGTTCTACTATATTGTAAGGAAATTTAGAAACCTTGTGCTGTTGTCTAATGTCACCATTCGGGCTGTATGCAGAGCCGATCGGAAGTGTCCACATCACTTCAGGGGAGGATGTAGACTCGCCATTCGACCTCGTTACTGATTTCCTTGCAAAGTACGCCGCGCACAGTCTCCCACCAGGCCTTCCAAACAAATTCATGCTGGGACGCCGATATTGCGGAGCTCGCCCTCGCATACAAACTGAATCGCGAACTCTTCAGGCGTCTCCGTGCTTACCGGGGCGAGCTGGACGCGTTTCATCCCTCCTGCGGCGTGCGAAGAGACGGATGTTCCCGTGCCCATAGGCGCGTCAGACATTGTGTATTCCACTGCAGATGATGAGGCGATCACGAATTTCCATCGTGGCACGGGCGAGTTCTGCCTTCCCTTGTGTGCCTGTTTCTCGATTCAATCGCTGGGTCCCCTTGTTTCCTCCGCTCGGACACGACTTGTAGTCATCCCGGGCGCGCACTCGGTAAGCCTCTCTGTAGTTGGTCTCTCTTGTTTGAATGTTTATTGATGGGTGTCTTTTGGTCTATCACAGCTTGGAACATGCAACCCCGGGATCAAGGCGTTGTGGTCGATTCGCAGATGAACGTATGCAGGGTGCAAGGCCTCAAGGTCGCAGGTACGTATTCCCAAGAGGCATAAGGACCCCAAACCAGGATTGCGCTTTGCGTGTTTGTTCTGACGGACGATGTGTAATAGATTTGTCGATATGTCCTACCAATGTCGGAAATGTGCATCTCGCCCTTTTTTGTTGCCGTTGCGGGACTTGCGTTGATTCATTTGCTTGTCAGAACACGTACTCTACCGCACTATTGATTGGGGAGAAGGCGGCCTCGATCATCCTCGAGGACCTTGGGTTGTGAAGAACGCGCGAGCCCACAGAATGAACCTGGAGAGATGAAATGTACAGAGAATTACGGTTCTTCCACATATATCCGTCCATCTGTGCGTATGTGGGATATCGAACGATTCTTGGAGTATCGAAGAATGTTACGGTCCCGCTGTGAGTGGATACTAAATATGTTTCAACTGGACGCAGACTGACAGCGGCCAGCGATATTGAAGGTAATCGCAGTACGCAGCAGCAGCGCGTCTGATGGAATCTGAGTCGGAGTCTAAACGCTAGGAACCGCCGCCGCCGCCATTTCTGTTTCTTTCTCGGGTACCTTCGTGGGGGGTCAAACTTCATGAGGGTCCTATCGCGCTGGTTGCGCTGCGAAGCGCCCTATGCCTCCATTCGATTCGTAATCATAAGGGTAAGGAGAAACCTCGTTGAAATAAAGCACCCACAGCTTGGCCTTGGAGTCAGTCTGGTTTCACGCGGGAACCCTGGCTGTGTGCCGATGGTATCTTCCCCGTCTCTCGACCTTGGAACGACTCGCATGGCCCGAAGGTCCCACTGGAATCGCGTCGCGAACGCATATAGGGCAGTGCCAGCACTTGAGACGCTCGCTGATCATTCAGGAAAAGCACGCGCGTGCACGGATCGACAGCGGACCCGATCGGTGGCTTCCTTCCTGTGGTACTACATGGGGGTCGGAAACGTCCCGCGTCATCCATGTATGCATCGTGGGTCGTGGCAAGCGATCTCTCGGAACTTTCAGAATGCACCGAGTGAGTGCATGCGTGCATGATCATGCACCATGAGCACACTTGGCCGTACTCACGTCGGACCGCAGATGAAGATCCGAAGTGATCGACGGGCAAGTTTATTCGTTCTACCCGGGACACAAGCAAGGCACTGTGCATTGTCGACTCAAAGCAACGGACCATAACAATACAGCTTAGACGTTGGCCAAAAGGAGGTTGCTCCCAGTCCGCATTTTCCACAGCTGGAGGCATTGCCACGTGAAATGACTCGTGTTTCGTATACCCCACCCAGTTCTGACCGTCTACATCAAGCAAATGCTACATCTTTTCGTGTGAGTTGTCGATGTGAGGGTGGGTTTGCTTGTTTGCATGGAATGGAGGATTGGTCTTGTCGTTGGGAGCTCGAGGGCTCGCGTTGATATACGCTCGTCCATCGATGTCACTTTGATCGTGGTAGACGGCAGGTGGATAGAGATGTGGACATGATGTGCTCTTTTGCCTTGCCACTGTGCCTGTGCGTGTACGCGGTCAATCTAAGCTGTGCTAATGATAACCGACGCCGATCGACGTGAACAATGGGCGAACAAGGTCTGGTGGACGACCTCAGGCTTGGTCCACATCATGTGTGAGCTATATCGACTCTGGGCATCCCTGAAAGTGCGCCATCATGTAATCAGATCTAACCTTGCGAGCTTATCTGAGGTGTCGTTAGCGGGCAAGCGCTCCTTATTGTGTAAATATCGTATATCCTGACGTCGCTGCTGGCCACTGGTTTCAAAGACAGACATGCACATCGAACGAACGTTTTTCAGGTACGCCTCTCCAGTGATTCATTCACATACAACACAATGCAACGCGATTCTCTCGTGACAGTCCCTGTGAGATCTCTCTTGAAGTTCGACTCACCGTCCGAGCCAACCATTGCTTCCATTCCGCCCCCTCTTGCTATCAGATCTCCCCCATCTCCCACGCGTCCAAGAGGCACAGCATGTGCGTCTGCAGCTTCTCAAAGCTCACGTCCCCGCCCACGTCCGCATAGAGCGCGGGGCGGACGCCACCGTCTGCATCTCCCGCCGTCCTCAACGCCCTGAGCGCTTCGTACACCCAATTCTGGCAGTTCCAGCTCAGCCGGTGCCGCACGACGGGCACGAGCGCGATCGCGTTCAGCAGGTCGTCCATTCTCCCCGGTGCGACGTACCCGACCACGTGGCTCCCGCGCCAGCCCGAGTCGGCGTCGCTGGACGCGCTGCTCGAGAGCGCGGCGAGGGGGACGTCAAAGTGGTCCTGGGTTGCGTATGTGTCTGTGTCCCCGACGATCTCGTGCGTGTTTCCGCGGTGGGGAGAGGTGCGGACAACGATGGTCCAGTGGAGTGGGAGGGGCTGGCGCGGGGCGTATTCGCCGCGCCAGAACTGGACGACCTCGATCGGGTAGTGGTTTGCGGGGACCCGCACCAGGTCGAGTATCGTTGGGAACGGGTACTCTGCCGATTCGGGTCTGAAGGTGAGTGCAGGCGCTGGATGAGAGTTGGGTGAGCAGAACGGTTATCACCCCAACTTAACGGCGTCGTACCGTTGCTTCCCGACATTGTCTTCGAGGATGTAGAGTCTACCGAATGACGAAAAAAAAAAGATGGGATGTGATGGAACACACTCACCGTCGGGAGCGTACCTCTGTCTTTTATGCATCGCCAGAGGTGCATCGTCCGGTCTGATGTCCCTTTGTTCGACCGAGTTGGCATGTGTGGACGCCCGTTTGGATAGCTGCGTGTGTGCGGATCTCTGCTTTGTTGTCCCGCAGACAATGCGGTCACCGTATTCGCCAGTTTGTGGGTGTTTTTTCATTTTTTGACAGGCTGATTTTCTGACATGATCGGATATCGAATGTCTCTCAACATGAGGGTCTCGTCAACCAGTAGGGGGGAAGGATGTTGGGGGAGAGAGCAAGGTCGGATGCGTCCCAATCTCCTCCTTATCGTCGGTCGATTGCATTCCCTTCCGCACGCTGAGCCCTAACACCCATTGTCGACGCCGGTTCGAGAAATCGCAAAAACGCAACTCGACGCAGGTACGTGTACCATTGAGGAATAGTGACTGCATCCTGACGCCGATCCAAGCGGACCATCGTGGCACTCTCCGCGAGCATTGGTTTACGTCTCGATCGAACTTATCGACGGCACGAATCTAATCCCCTACGTCGCCGTTTCGTTTTTTTATTTATTCTCTCAGATTCCAGGTACGAATCATAGATCATCCACCGCGGGTAGTCGCAGATGCGGCGGTGTCAAGCAGCGAGGGAAGCCGCCGGATCATGCCGAAGTTCGGCACTGTAGCACGTGCTGTCCGAAAACGTCTCTTGGAAGCGACTGGATCGCCAAACGGGGCGGACAATGGATGGCATCTCACTCCATCATTTTCCTCGAAATTTGGCTGATCATAGGGCCCCGAAAGAACAATGACCATTAAGCAAGCAAGTTTTATCCAACGACACCCACAACCAACAGACGAAGGCCAATGACACAGGGGTGGGGAAGGGGAGGAGGGTAACTCCACGTCGAATCTCTGTTCTATCCGTGAACTTGCTGGAGTCACCTTTCCACGTATGCCAGGAGGACGATCACGAACATGCATACATGGTGTCTGGCTTGACAGGACATGCTAGTAACCTGTGGCAGTGGCAGCAGGAGGAGAGAAGAATCATTGATGGAGGAATGGGGATTTGTGGTTTACAACTCTCTTGGTATGTGAATCTGAATGCTCACACCAATGCAGGTCCAACTTGGTGAATGCATGTATTTTCAAGTAAGTCCTGGCCATGAGATCCCTAAATATGACCTACTGGGCAGGCTGTATAATGCAGGAGGTTCTAATTATCCTGATAGCTGACTGTACTGGCGTATGATAGTCTGTCCATTGGTTATTTATTCTGTCCACTCTTCAAGAGGGCTGGCCACTGTCCATTCAAGACTTTTTAGTCAAGGGGATCCCTAGATATTGTCAGAGATGCAGGAAGTGGTGGGTGTGTGGGTCAACACAAGAGACTTTGCCTCTGGAGTAATGGACTATCAATCCTTCCATCATTAGTTTCAGGTATTTGACATAAACAATTGCTTGTCTTGATTTGGATTGGTCAGGTGATTCTTATTGCCATTCTCTTCCACTCTACTAACAGTGTTTCCCAAGATTCAACTTATATTCACCCTATCAGGGACTGTCCCTATGGCTCCTGTAGCCTTATCAACATCTTTTTTCTTGCATGAGTCTCTTTGCACCTCTCACTCACCATACAACCCATTCCACCCTACCCCACCATCACAAAGTGCATCATCCTTGATGCATTTCCATATTCCTAGCTTCTAGATTGTTCCCACTCCACTCCTGCTCCAAACACTTGGAACCTTGTGAGTTTGCACCATAGATCCCAATTGTCAAAAATCCCAATCTATCTGATTATCTCAGGCTCTTGCCAGTGTCTAGTTGACCTATTCCAACTCCACATCACCTCTGTCTGTTGACCTTCCCTTCCTAGTCTTGTCTCTCTCCCCCATCAGCCACATACCACTCCCTTCCCTGTGGTTGCTATTGTCTGAACTCTTGTTGTCATCATCACTCCCTTAGTCCAAAACTTGTTCCCAGCCATCACTTCTGCCCATTCACCTACCTGGCTTCATCTTCTTCCAACTCATCCCTGTATCATCAAATTCTGCCTCATTTGAATTTGTATTAGATACTCTACCCTCCCTGCCCCCATCTGCTATCCCCTGTTTCATAATCTCAACTCCACACCTGTTCCCATCTCTACCTTGATCTGCTCTCTTCCTGAGTTGTGACTTTTGATTCTGTGCCAATCTCTTACTGTACCTTCACATACTCTTCTCATGTATGCTAGTGCCTTGAGTTTGCTGTGGTCTGCTTTGCTTCCTGTGAGTTTTACAGATCACCTTTCAACATCATTCTTTCATTTTCTCTGCATCATAGCAATGTCCATCTTGCATGAACTCACTGTTCTCCTTGTTTTCACTCTCCAACATTGTGCTTGACTGTTTTGGCTTTGTGATTTATGAGTTCTATAAATTCTGCTTTACTCTGCCTCATGTTGCTCTCCTTCTCATCTTAAGTATGTCTCTAAGTCACTTTGCCCTACCTGTTTTCTTCCCCTTCCTGGATCTTGCCCACCTCAGTCTCATGTCTTGTACAGCTACCCACATTTGCCTTGATCATCCAGATTATGCTCTCATATATCCCCATTGCACTTCCTCAGCCATAGTTGCCTGCTCCCTTTGTTGTCTTTCCCCAACAACCCTCCTGCCTTTTGTCCAGTTCTTTCCTGTGCTCTCAACATTACACAAGCAAGGCCCTATAGCCTCCAGTAACCATGTAAGTTGCTCCACCAGTTTCATCACCATCTATTCTATTGAAGTCACTTGTGCTTGTCCCTTATCTTGCAATCCTCTCTTATTGCCCAGATTTCTGGAGTCTGATATCTATTTATGTCTGTATCTCACCAACAAAGTAAAAGCCTGGAAACATTGCCTTTCAAATCACAGGCATGTCTCTGCTGGCTGGACTAGGTGCTACTTGCTCACCTCATTGACATTGTAGTTGGTCAATTAAAAGCCTGGTCTTGGCTTCTCGAAAAGGATATCCATGTCACAGTCTGTGTCAACAATGTGTCCAAAATAATATATGCTGGAAATCTGACCAAGCTTCACCTTAATGTAACTTTGAATCACTCCTCTCTGTTGCAAGTATTACTTTATACCTCACAACTACTATGCTTGTTGAGTACTTTTCTCTCCAACAGCACTGCAACTCCTTTGACAACTGTTGAGATTGCTATATACAGTCTTCCAGAGGAGCTCACTCTTGAGTGGAATAAACAATTGCTGTACATGTTATAACAAACAGAAAAATCTGACTGACTTGCATAGAACCATTGAACTCACAGAAAAGGCTTTGGAGCTGTGTCCAATAGATCATCCAGATCACAGGCCCTTTCTTCAAAACCTTGTAACACCATTATGCCACCACTATAATGAAGTAAAGACCACTCTGACCTATCCACTACTGAACATGACAATGGCTACCAACAGGACCTCCAGCTACTGTACCAGGACTCCTGGCACCCCTCGACGGGACCCTATGGTTGAGGCCGAGCTCTACCATCACAGCGGCTGTCCACAACGAAGATCAGTAAGCCGATAATCCGTAGGGCTCACAGCACGAGCGCAACATTCTTTAATACTCCAAAAATCGTTCCGTTCGCTTGAACATCTTACATACGCACGCATGCCTCCCCATATGCGGGGAGAAACTACGATTCACTGTACATCTTATCTCTCCAATTTCTTTCTGTGGGCTCGCGCGTTTTTTACAACCCAAGGTCCTCGATAAATATCGAGGCCGCCTTCTCTCCGACCAACAATGCGGTGGAGTACGTGTTCTGACAAGAAACGAAGACAGAAGTTAATCAGTTCGCGACCCCCACGAAAGGAGGACAAAGGGGTGAAACGTACGTTTCCGACGTTGCTAGGACATATGGACAGATCTATAACACGTCCGTTAGAACAAACACGCAAGGTGCAGGTCTGAGTAGGGGACCTTACACCCTTTGGGAACACGTACCTGCGACCTTGAGGCCTTGCACCCCATATACGTTCAACCGTACGTCGACTACGCCACCTCGGTCGCGGGGTTTCATGGCGCATGTTCCGAGCTGTGATAGACCAAGAGATGAACATTCAATAAAAAAAAGAGACAATCAGCGGGGAAGGCTCACCGAGTGCCAGGTCGCGGAGACTACAAACCGTGTCCGAGCGAGGGAAACATGGGGTCTTAGCGATGGAACCGAAAAAAAAAAGAGCGACGAAATCACACGAGGAAAGGCAGAACTCACTTGAGTCACGATGGAAGTTGGAGATTGCCTCGTTGTCCGCAGCAGAGTACACGATATCTGGTGCATCGATGGGTACCGGGTCATCTGTCTCTTTGCACGCCGCAGGACTGCCAGCTGGGAACTTGGGATGAAAGGCGGCCACCTCCCCACGATAGGAAGGCAAACGCCTGTGGAGTTCGCGATTCAGTTTGTATGCAAGGGCGAGCTCTGCAATATCCCCGTCCCTGGATGAATCAGTCTCATGGACAAGACGTGCTTGGAGACTGTGGGAGTGAGAGGCGTACTTTGTGAGGAAATCAGTAACAAAGTCGAAGGGTGAGTTGACGTCCTCCCTCGATGTGATATGAATGCTTCCGATAGACTCTGGGTACAGCTCGAGTGCCAGCGTCAGAACAGACGTAATGCAAAAGGTTTCTGTGCTTCCTTACAATGTAGTAGATCGTCGACAAAAGTTTCCGGTGGGGGGACACGGAACGGACCACCGGAGAACTAGGAGGACAGTCGGCGCGAGTGATCTACGTCACTTAACTATGGCTGTAACCTACCTAGCGAATAGGGCGATAGCATAGACAGGCTTGTCGGGATTATTTTGAAAGAACGTTTCCCACCGTCGCTGCAACGAAGACCCAGCGGAGGCCAACTCCGCTTTGTTTGGGCGTACTTTGACGAAAGCCTCAATTCCACTGGAATGAAAACATTCAACGAGCCACAGGCAGCAGTTCAAACGTGGTGGCACACTTGTAGCTGATTTTCCCTGTTCCATTTGCTTCCCATTGTTTAAGATATGCTAATAGTACCATTGGCATGATGTACCATTTTGCATGGTCGAAGGAACTCACCAGAGTGTGTTTCTGGGTTGTCCCAAACGTCATCCATCGTCTCCGTCTCGTCCGATGCATAGAATACCGGACAACTCCCAATATGGTCTGTAAAAATAACCAGTGTCCTCATAGATGAAGCAGCCAACACAGAACAGACCTTGATAGTTTTCGCCGACACCAGGCAAATCGACAAGGACCTCAATGCCATGCTTTTCGAGGACGGATGGTGCGCCGATCCCCGACCTTTCCAAAATAGTGGGCGAACCGAATGCTCCAGCAGAGACAACAACCAGCTTGTTTGCCTTCACGGTCACGAGTCCGTCACGCGCTCCCGGAGATAACACTAGGTCTGTTGTGTATTCGACCCCAACTGCACGTCCATTCCTGTGGCTGGAGCATCAGTAGATAGACGTCCGACATCTTCTGATCGACGTACTCGACGATGACACGCTTCACGCGCTTCCCGACGAGAATCGTTAAATTCGGATTTGCCACGTATGGGTACAAGTATCGAGAAGCTGCATCAGAGCGCCTTCCTGTTGCAGGGTCGGTGTATCTATATTTCATAGAGGGTCAGCAGGCCTACCTACATTGTTTCTGCTGAACGCTTACTGATAAGCCGGCTAGTGCAGACAAACCAGGTGAGTCTGCCAATCACCATGTTCGGACGACCACCTACGCTGTATGCATCTGCGATCACGAAATTGTTGTTATCGTCGACCTGCGGACGGTCCGGATCGTACGCCCTTGCTACATTCAAGAACTGGTCTTTGATGTTCGAGTTGATACCGCGAGCGGATACCGGGATTGGCCCAGAGTAGCCGTGTATGTCCGATCTGTCAGGGATGGGTGTGAACGTTTCGGGCTACATGCGCCCGTGAGTTCTATATTCGTGCAACTCTTTGATGTACGCCACCTTCTTGATGAAAGGAAGGAGTTCCTTGAAGCTCCACCCTTTGTTGCCGAACGCGGCCCAATTATCGTAGTCCGATGCAGCGCCCCGCACGTACAGCATGACTGCGTTGCCCACGGTGACCGAGACCGGTGAAAAAAGAGGTTAAGTCCTGTGTATCATGGCCGTGTCGTAAGATGCGGGGGCGAGCGTGACTCACAGTTGACTACAGAACCGCCGCCCACGCCCCGACCGGTTGCGACGCCGAATTCGCGCCCATTCAGGCGCACGCTCAGCTGGGCAGGGTAGTTCGCGAGGGTCGTGGCATCAGGGCGAAGGTTATCGACGTATCGGAAGGGCTGGATGTAATGAGGCACGTCTCGCGTGTGTGGGCCGCTCTCTATGATGAGGATCTTGAGCGAAGGTTCAGCGGAGATCAATCGGCCTGCCACGACACATGCAGTCGTTCCACCTGGCGAGGTTCGGTGAGCAGAGGACGATGGGTACGTTTTCAGGAAAACCGACCTCCGGCAAAGATGATGTCGAACGCTTCGGACATGATGGGGCCAGCGGGGAGTGGTCAGTGGAGATAGTTCGGAGCACACGCAAAAGCGAGTGCGGTCGGTGGCGATTGGGAGTTTATATATGCTTGTCGGGCCCAAAAGGCCAAAAGAGAAGCTGTTAATTGAAACCCATTAGTCCCCGATTCGCCAGGTACGTCACGACAGGATCAAAAAGGTCATCTATCTGTCTGAGATATGCGAGACACTAGTCAGAGCTTATTCGCCCTTTGAAGACGTACGAACAGAAGGGCTCGCCGCCGCGTCCGCTAGAATGGATGTTTGCTCCGTAAACCGACAAATGTGTCGGGTTGGGCTCCTAAGTGATGTAGCACACATGGTCCAGTTCTCTGAGCGGTAAAGTCCTGAGGCTGGACCGGATAAGTGGCTGGGAGCAGTGGGGCTGCTACCCGTTCGCGGTGATCCCATTGCAATGAGATCCTTATCTGTCTTGGAGTGGACGCAGGTTCCAGGTGAAGGATTGAATAGCTTCAGTCGAGTGTGTGAGACTAGCCCAGCAAGTGTTGTGTGGTAGGCTGCCAGTACATGTTCCGCGCGCTCGCTCAAAAAGCAAGTCCAGTACGAGGACTTGCTCTTCCTCCTGCTACCCGGCTGGTCTTCCAATATTGGGCTTTCGCTTTTTTTCTCGATGCTCCAGCTATTTACAGTATATAACGGAACGGAGTCTGAATCATTGTTCTTCTAATTGCAGTCGAATGGTCCTGGACAGGGTCTTCGTTATCTCGACTTGTTAGCTCCTGTTAATCACCCTCCCCCCTCAGGCTTGCATTTTCCTGGTGTCTCCCCACACAAACTGCCTCAGACTGTGACAACAATTTATCCTTGGAAGACAGTTTTCACACCTTGCTAGCACTGCATTCCATCTCCTCTTTCTCCTCCCAACATGAAGGGCCATTCAGATTCAGTCTGGTTGTTCTACACTGCATATGGGATTATGCATCTTGTGGTATCTGATGCTGGAATTCATCCATACTGCTGTGGGTCCTTTGGAGCTTTGCATCAGGATGGGTACATGATGATGTTTGCATCCCCTCTTTTCTTTGCTCATTTGTGGATGAAATCATGTCTCTTCTCAGATAGGCTCCTGTGATGTCCCTGGAAGAGCAAATGTGGTGCTCAGGAGATAATAGTATCCTGAAATAGGAAACCTGATAGTTGCTGAGGTGACAGCCTGGCTGTACTTTGACTGATGGTTCTCATATGATTGATTCCTGCAAGCCCTCCTTGCATAGTCCTTGACTCCAGCAGCCTGAATGCATGTTATGGGGACATGCACCACTCTTGCATTCAAGTTGTGGGGACTCAAGACTGTGGGAGGCTTGTGCTGATCAGATCAAGGAACAATCCTGCTTCCATTGAGGTGCTTACTCAGCTTGGCAGACTCCATGGATTAAAAATAGAATAATGGAATAATACATCAGAGGAATATTATGAGAAGAAAACTTTGTCAAGGTAATCCACTTCATGGCAGGACTATAACATCCTTCTACAAGTACTCCAGGAATCATTCAATTTACATGAACATTCTACATACACAACACACAGCCAAACATGCCTTCCCATATGTGGGGGAAAACTATGATTATGCGTACATTTCGTCTCTCTAGTTTGTTTCCATGGGCTTGCACATTCTTCACAACCTAAGGTCCTCAATGATGATCGAGGCCGCCTTCTCCCCGATCAACAGTGCAGTAGAGTACGTGTTCTGACAAGAAAAGAGAACAATGATCAACGCAACCTCCGCGAAAGCAAAGAAAAGTGAGCCGCACATTTCCGACATTGGTAGGACATATGGACAGGTCTATAACACATCATCCATCAGAACAAATATGCGAAGTGCAGGTCCGGGTTGGGGACCTTACGCCTTTTGGAAATACGTACCTGCGACTTTGAGGCCTTGCACCCCGTATACGTTCAACCGCGCGTCGACCACACCGCTCTGGTCGCAGGGTTTCATGGCACACGTCCCGAGCTGCCGCGGATCAAGAGACTTTCCCATTAATGACTGTTCAAACAGAAAAGAGACCAGCGGTATGGAGGCTCACAGAATGCCAGGTCGCGACGACTGCGAACCATGTCCGGGGGAAACAAGAGAGCTCAGTAATCGAGGCGAAAAAAGGAGGAGCCAAAGGTAGAACTCACTCGTATCACGGTGGAAATTCGTGATTGCCTCATCATCTTCAGCGGAATATACGATATCTGGCGCGCCTATGGGCACGGGAACGTCCGTCTCTTTGCACGCCGCAGGGCTATCGAGCGAGAACTTGGGGTGAAAAGCGGCAATCTCGCCCCGATATTCAGGTAGACGCCTGAAGAGTTCACGGTTCAATTTGTACGCGAGAGCGAGGCCCGCAAGATCGCCGTCCCTGGGTCAACTTGTCTCAGATACAACACTCAGCATTGCGACGAGAGATGCAAGGCCTACTTTGAGAGAAAATTGGTAATAATATCGGGGGGCGACTTCACATCCTCGCTGGACGTGATGTGAATACTTCCGATCGACTCTGGGTACAACTTGAATGCTGACATCAGAACAAGACATAAGACACGAGGTTTCTAAGCCTCCTCACAAGATAGTATATCGTTGACAGGAACTTCCTCTGGGAATATATCGGGCGAGCCACGGGTAAACTAGGTGGAGGGGTGAGGTGAACAATCACAATCTTATACTACAGCTGTAGCTTACCCAACGAGTATAGCAATAGCGAGGACGGACTTGTCGGGATAGTGCTGAAAGAACGTTTCCCACCGTCCCTGCAGCAAAGCCCCAGCAGACGTTTGCTCTTTTTTGCTCGGGCGTACTTTCACGAAGGCTTCGATTCCACTGGAATGAAAACATTCAGCAAGCTGCAGGTGGCAAGTAGGACGTAGCGACACACTTGTAACTAATCTTCCCCGTTCCGTTTTCTTCCCATTGTTTAAGGTGCGCTATTGATCGCCATTGGCATGACCTACCATTCTGCACGGTCCAAGAGCCGCTCACCGGGGTGTGATCCCAGATTTTCCCAGACATCATCCATCGTCTCGGTCTCGTCCGACGCACAGAACACCGTACAACCGCCAACGTGGTCTGCAATAATAACCTTTGCCTTCGTGGACGAAGGAAGACGCATAGGACACACCT
The DNA here is from genome assembly GCA_038089975.1 of Boletellus ananiceps. NCBI lineage: Eukaryota > Fungi > Basidiomycota > Agaricomycetes > Boletales > Boletaceae > Boletellus > Boletellus ananiceps. The sequence continues at coordinate 3,287 of JBBPLV010000122.1, read as the reverse complement.
TGATAGTTTTCGCCGACACTAGGCAAATCGACCAAGATGTCAATACCACACTTTTCCAGGATGGACGGTGCGCCAATTCCGGACCTTTCCAAAATAGTGGGCGAACCGAATGCTCCAGCAGAGACAACAACCAGCTTGTTTGCCTTCACGGTAACGAATTCGTCACGCGCTCCCGGAGATAACACTAGGTCTGTTGTGTACTCGACCCCAACTGCACGTCCATTCCTATGGCTGGAGCATCAACAGATAGACGTCCGACATCTTCTGATCGACGTACTCGACGATGACACGCTTCACGCGCTTCCCGACGAGAATCGTTAAATTTGGATTTGCCGCGTGTGGATACAAGTATCGGGAAGCTGCATCAGAGCGCCTTCCTGTTGCAGGGTCGGTGTATCTATATTTCATAGAGGGTCAGCAGGCCCATCTACATCGTTTCTGCTGAACGCTTACTGATAAGCCGGCTAGTGCAGACAAACCAGGTGAGTCTTCCCGATCACCATGTCCAAATGACCACCTACGCTATATGCATCTGCGATCACGAAATTGTTGTTATCGTCGACCTGCGGACGGTCCGGGTCGTACGCCCTTGCTACATTCAAGAACTGGTCTTTGATGTTCGAGTTAATGCCGCGAGCGGATACCGAGATTGGCCCAGAGTAGCCGTGTATGTCCGATCTGCCAGGGATGGGTGTGAACGCTTCGAGCTACGTGCACTCGTGAGTTCTATATTCGTGCAACTCTTTGATGCACGCCACCTTCTTGATGAAAGGAAGGAGTTCCTTGAAGCTCCACCCTTTGTTGCCAAATGCGGCCCAATTATCGTAGTCCGATGCAGCGCCCCGCGCGTACAACATGACTGCATTACCCATGGCAGCCGAGACCAGCAAAAAAAAAGGTTGAGTCCTGCGTATCATGGCGTGTTGTAACATGTGGGGTGCGTGCGCGACTTACAGTTGACGGTAGAGCCACCGCCCACGCCGCGACCGGTTGTGACGCCGAATGCACGCCCGTTGAGATGCTCGCTCGACTGAGCAGGGTAGGACGCGAGGGTCGTGGCATCGGGGCGAAGGTTCTCGACGTATCGGAAGGGCTGGATGTAATGAGGCACGTCTCGCGTGTGTGGGCCGCTCTCTATGACGAGGATCTTGAGCGAAGGTTCAGCGGAGATCAATCGGCCTGCCACGACACATGCAGTCGTTCCACCTGGCGAAGCCGGGTGAACAGAAGACAATGGGTAGTAAGTGATCAGGAAAACTGACCCCCCGCAAAGATGATGTCGAATGCTTCGGGCATGCTGGGGCCGGCAGGGAATGGTCAGTGGAAAGAGTTCAGGACGTACGTAGGGAGCGCGGCCGAGGTAAATGGGAAGTTATTGGTTGAAATCCGCTAGTCCCCAATTGGCCGAGGTTGTCGTAATGGGATGAAAGAGCGGAGTCTTCTTATTTGCCTGGGACATATGAGACGCTAGCCAGAGCTTATCCGCTTTTTTGAAACGCGAAGAACTCTCCGCTGACAGTGGCACACCTAAGTGACACCCCTTATGTCACTTTGTAGTAACATGACAAATACCTATATCTCGTTGCTGACTAGAGGGAGTAATGGATTCTTCAGCACTTCGGCACTTGCTGCAGCACTCAGCAGTCCCTTAGAAAGTGTTCAAATCTGTGAAAGACACAGTCCGCAATGCCCTTGCAATCATTGGGCCCGTTTTGGATTAGCGCATGTCAGAATTACGAACAACACCTTTCAAGGCTTGATGCGCGAAATCCCCACCAATCAGATGCCTTGCTAGTAGGGAGCGTCAACGCTTATTTCATTTCAGGCGTTTTAGGTGCTGTGGCACCCTCTAAATGGATGATTGCGCCGAGAGCTAACAGACATGGGCTACTGGTGGAGTCCTGCCAGACCAGAAGGCTAAGTAGCCGGGGCCGTTACTCGTTCACGGTGATTCCATCATTGAAATTGCCATAAGATTACCTTGCACAGGTTCTGAGTAAAGGATTGAATGATCCGAGTCGAGCGCATGAGACTGGCCCCGAAAGTGTTGTGGCGTCGACAGTGCAGACAGACTTGGCTTTCATGTTTCAAGTCGCCAAAGCAAGGGAGTCTAAAAAAAGTGTAGCATTATCACGGTGTACGAGGGCCAAAACAAGTGCTCCGTGAATTCGTTCACGACAGCGGCTAATGGGCAGGAGCAGGTGATGTACGTGTTACAGGACAGTAGGTATGTACACAGTAGGAATGAGGAGGGAACCTGCGGTATATGCAGCACAGCTCGCCCCACACAGGAGGCCCCGAAAGCGCATGATTGGTCAGTGGACGCAGGAGCATGTGTTGGATAGATTCCAGTGGACATGCTAATGTGCGCGCGGTGTGATAGCGGATGTGTCTTGATGTGTGTGTAGTGGTTCGCACAGTGGGCATACTACAACGTCGCGCATTGAGCATGCCCCACAGTGAGCAGAGCATGTCGATGTGTGCGCGAGCTCACTGACGGAGAGTGGCGTCCAGACAGACAGATTCTTGGTTAGAAGGCCTGGGGTGCACCAATAACCATCGACACGAGTGCGCGTCGATGTGAGAGAGTGCTGGAGAGAGCGACCTGCGAAAAGAAAGAGCGGGTGAGGATGCCAGCAAGCTGGCACGGCCAAGGAGAAATCGCACCGCCACCCGACTTACCATCAGGAAGTCACGTGCCACGACGGTCTAGACTCATCTGATAGTCGATTGCACATCAACTATTCCAAACATTCATTCAGGGGGTCCTTACTCTATATGATAGGCTCATTCGAAATTTACACACACAGGTACACTTGTGGGAGGTAATATACATCCGCTTTCATTTGCCGAGGGCAACTACGATTCCTTGCCCATTTCGCCTCACTTACAGAGTATCTTTATCCCAAGGTCCTCAGCAATTATAGAAGCCGCCTTCTCCCCAATCAACAAGGCAGTAGAATACGTGTTCTATCAACGAAGAGAAGAGGGTGGAAGAAATAAAAGAATAATCAGCGACCCACAGGAACTGATCACGAAAGAGAGGCAAACCGTACGTTTCCGACGTTGGTAGGACATATGGACATGTCTTAAATCATCCGTCAGAGCGGAGCGTAAGGTGTGGGTCGAAGAGGGGAGAACGTCACGTACCTGCGAGCTTGAGGCCCTGTACCCCATACACGTTCAGCCGTGGATCGACCACCCCGCCTTTATCGCGAGGTTTCATCGCGCACGTTCCGAGCTATGGATGTAATTCATCAAAGAATGTTCGAACAAAGGTTGCCAAC
>JBBPLV010000121.1:0-34420 GCA_038089975.1 Boletellus ananiceps | reverse complement strand
CCCTGAAGAGATCTTTGACTGAGTGATCAATTTCTCAGACACCGATCCTACAAATTCCTTGACATCAAACTTCCCCTAAGGAGCACGAAGCAAACAGTGAGCTAGGTCTGGGAAGAGAATGCTAGCGCAAACCTGGAATGTGTCAAGGGCAATTTGACCCTCGACAGCAGAATCAAGCTCGATGCGGTCGGGCTGTTGCATCGTCGCATCAAATCTAGTGGCGAATGGTGTCGGAAGCGAACTTGACAAGTAGTATTGGGTTTGTTTTGGCGTGTTGAAAACCAGTCTCTCTTCCAGGTTCATGGATCAACTTCAGACGCTACTTCAGTTTCTCGTGACCGATGCATCCACTGTCGCGCATCTTCCATACATCTTGGATCACCTTTCACCATCCTGCTTTGCTCCATCACCCCATCTGCAGAAATGGGTAACCCGTGTTACCACCATGATGCACTCAAAAGACCCTGCAGCGCGCTGGGCAGCCATGTGTATCGCGTACCGGATGTCATTCCTGTCAAAGTCACTTCTCATTGATAATGCCCAGTCTTGGATTGGGATCGTTCTTCCTTCCTTAGCGGTTTGTTGGATAACACATACCGCATCCATTCGTTTCCGATCGTTTGTTCACAGAAATCCGAACCTGTGCCTATCCTCAGGGTATCCATGCGATACTTGAGTCTAGTTCTCTGTGTTGCAGGACACAACCTCGAGTTCCAGAGACAAGTTGCAACTCCCGTCGTGCTTAAAGTGAGCTCGGCACTTCTAACAATCGCAGAAAAGCACAATGACAGTGACATCATGGTAATGTCACGCGTCTTGATGGAAAAAAGTGCTCATCCGTGATCAGGCCGCGTCCATACGAACGTTGGCACAATTAGTCCCGTTGTACCCTTCGCCACATAAAGCTCTCAGCCAGAAATTGTTTGCCCTCTGCAATCAACTATTCAGCGGCTCTGTTCGTGCGACGGATAGCCTTCTCGATGCTACCTCAAACCTTTACTCTGTCCTGCATTTCCTCGGGGGCAAAGCTGGGAGTACAACTTTATGGAGGAATTGCCTAGACGAATCCCTGCAATTTTCTTGGTCTGCTTGGCTGGCTTTGCGAACAACATTCCCTGCGAGCGTACAACTTGGTCACAAGGTTACGGGACATATAAGCCCACACGACAGCAAACCACCCAACCGTATCTTGCACAGTGATGCGGTGATCAGTAGTTCTTTGGCAACAGTCACACTCAACCTAGACAGACTAAGATGTGGCGTCGGCACAATTGTGGCACTTCTCAGGTAATTTCGAAATTATGGTTGTATGCGTCTCACTATCTTATTAGCCTCCCAGAGCACCCGTTAATCGGCCTGTTAGATTGCCGATAGGTCCCCTTTCAGCCTTTTGTTGGTGTTTGCTGTCAAGCACACTCGATGATGAGGTTAGTTTTAGAAGAAAATCCTTTGAAGTACTCTCAGGCTCCTTCAGGGAGAAACTCAATTTGATCCACACATGAGGGCTACTGAGTCCGGGGTGGTACCGCAGATTTGGTTACAGGCTTGTCGTTTGCTATCTTGTTTGGCGGAAACGTAAGCCCAGTGACTCGTCTTGCACGCGCATCTATCAGACCCCAATTTCTTAGCACACAGGGCCTATTAGTCCCACATGCATCGAAGCTGATCATGATCATCTCGTCTCATCTTGAAAGTAAACTTGAAAAGTGAGTGTAACGCCTCCAGGATATGTTTATGACTACCATAAAAACATTAGGTCACAGAGACATTCATTCCTCCAGTGTGCCTACCATCTACTCTATTTTTGTCCTGTTGTTGGTGTTGCAGTCGGGGTTAACCGTCTGCTGAAAGCGACCATTATAATTTTGTCACCCCTATACCTTCATCAATCATGTACACAAACGAGTTCAGGTGACGCTTCTCATTCAAGAGCAAGCAAGAAGAGGCGACGAAATTATGAAGTGGACAACGTGCTCTCTGCAACCAATGTTACAGTCTGTCAAACGACCGAAGAATGCGATACGCTGATTGCAGCCTTAGATGGTGAGTACCTTAGACACGGCAAAATATCTGTCCTCATAATCATCAGTTGCAAACCAATGTATGTTGAATACAGAACTCAATCCCTCCACCCGCTCCCTCGCGAGTCGGGTGCTTTTATCGATTCTAGTGTCACTCTCCTCAATGCCGCCTTCAAACCTTTCATCCAACCCTAGCTTCCACAGGACGGTAGTTAGAAAAGTTTGCGACACCTGTATTGGAAGCGCGCAAGGTGTGTCGCATGCGTTAGGAAAAGGCACCAGCCTTCTCCTTCGTTCATTCTCCTCCGAGGTGTGTGTCTACCCCTGAAGCAAATTCTTCGGGACGAACAGCATGCACAGACTTTAATGGCGCGCGACAAACTTCATTGCCACATTGACCTTCTATTGCATCCTCGTCGTCCACCATTTGTCCGCCCACTGCCTTTCGTCGAGTCAATCTCGCTCTCGTCCGCAGAGGAAAGTGCGGAAGAAACAGCCACTCGCCGTTCGCTAGATCTTGCATTTGGTAACGAAGAGGAACGCTCAGCCACCTGTGAGCGACTGAACTGTGTCGGACCAATCAGCCAGAATACATTGGTTCTGGCACCCACTGATCCGCCGTGGAAACAAACACCGCCAACCTCTATTGCACTGCAATCCCAAACTACAAACGACGCGAATGGTAACCTCACAGTGGAAACTGCAGCTCCACCTGTTCTCCCCACACCACCATCACCAAAAGCTGTGCCTATCATCCCAGTTGAATCACCGCTGTTATCCTCTGAAAATGTGCTTGTGCCAACTGTACAGGTAGTACCGATGCTAGTCGACGAATCCGACCATGAAGAAATGCCCGCCATCGACTTGGGCTCAGATTCGGATGCCTGAAGCACACTTTACACAAGAAATGTCATTAGCTGCCAACGTTGCAGTATCTGACCAATTTATGCAGGCTGAATTCAAGTTCGCAGTTTCTTCACGCGGGAAGCTTCTGCTGTTAGTTGGGAATCCGCCTCTTCATCAGAGGCCTCAGTCTGCGAGTGAGCCCCTGCGCTCTGAAGCAGACTTTGTGTCTCCTCGTAGTATATGCTCAGTTATAACATATCCCAAAGTAACATTCTTACCATGGTTAGCAATGAATCCACTGCCGTGTTTCCCGGGTCGAGTGACTTGGCGCGTTCGAAGAAGATCAGAGCACGGTCAAGCATCTCGCCGTCGAATGATTCCACACCAGCCTCGCTTGTTGAAGCAGGCTGGGAGGTAAGGACGGAGCAGATCCCCGCGTAGACATGGAGCGTAGCATTGTCGCGGTAGGGGAACGACGGTAGAGAGCTAGTGTAAAGACACATGAGCGATGCCTCGCAGCAAACAGTTTGAAGCTCGAACAATTCCAGCTCGTCGAGAGCCTCCCTATGTCTCTTGGCAAGGATATACAAATGGACGAGTTCACGAAGGATTACTTCCCTCTATTATGCAAATGATGAGCAGAGCAGAGGGTTGCGATACCGGTGTGTACGAACGTACATTTTCAGGGGAATGTAGCATCATCGTCCGCAGATAGTCTATCTTCGTTTGGTTACCTTCTGCCCTATTCCCTGGGCAATCCAGGAGACCGACTGCCAGCAGCCACGAGGTCTTCCAGTCGATTTCCCTACATCTTGCGAGGATTGCCCAGGCTCTGCGAGCGCGGTGAAGGTCACGCCGTTGTATGCTGAGGTGGAGGATATCGTAAAGCCGTCGCAAGTGCACACGACGAGAGGAAAGAGGCGAGATGTCCTCTGGCGGTGCGAACAAGAACGTGTGGATGTTCAAGCTCGATGGCGGCATGCTCAGCTGGGTAACTTCTGAACGTGAAAGACAGATTGTCCTCGCAAACGCTCCCGCCTGCCACACAACGTGTACATCTTTCCGTTGGTGCGATGCAACCCTTGGGCGATGACTTCAGCTTTGATTCGTCGGTTTGGGGAACACCTGCGCCGGCACTGTCCCTGTCGTCACCTCCGCCTCCACCACTGCCCTCCTCCTCTCCCTCCGTATATCACGACCAACTTGATGATTTCGATGATTTCCATACTCCATTGGAATCCAAAACGCCATCTCTTGCCCAAGATGACGATTTTGCAGATTTCGGGGACTTTGGTGAGGTAGGAGACGCAGATACTGATTTCACCTTTGAGGAAGATACGACGTCCAGCACCGAAATTCAAGGTTCAGAGTCGTCTCAGCTGGGCTGGAGGTCCTTCCGTGTGGACACGCGGCCTGCTGTTCAGGACTTGAGTCTACAGATTGAGGAAATCCTTGGTCCAGTCTGGTCGTGCAAACTGTCCAGTTTGACCAGTGATGAAGATATTAGACAAGTCGAGGGCATCGGTCAGATACTGACTACTTCAGCAAGGTGCGCAGCATGTTGTCTTGCATATCTCGTGCCCGCTCATGTCTCAAAGCCGCGAGTTGTATTCATCACTACTGAATTCTCCCCCTCTCATGGAACCAATCAGCTGGGTACGATCTCGCATACGACAGCAGCACCTAATCGCCCTCGGGCTTCCTGTCAACCTGGATGAGATACTTCCCCAGGCCGCTACCAAGCCCCTTCCTCTTCACATTTCAACGAGGCCCATTTCTGCTCCTCCAGGAGCCCGTGGTTCGATCCGGAGTACCCCTTCGTCCCGGAGCAATTCCCGAGCGGGGTCGCGTTCAAACACGCCCCAACCTTCTGCACGTTCTGGACCATCTACAGTGACGCAACTAAGCCTCGGCCCCAAACCAACGCTTGATGCAAAGAAGATAGACGACCTATTAAAGCTCGACACAGGTGGGGCGTCACATTTATTGCTTACGGTTACACGCGTATTGAAGTCGTTCACAGACCAACTTAACCTGTTACCGTTGACGAAGCTGGAAAAGTATCTCGCAGACCTACGATCGGAGACAACAAACACGTCTTCACTTTTGACACATCTCCTTCAAACGCGCGATGCGCTACAGCAGGACTCAGAGACGTATAATAGATTGATTGCGGAGTTGGTAAACGAAGCTCAGAAGACCAAGTCGGGGAAGAACCGAGGAGGGGTGAAACGCAGCGGAACGCTGAGTTGAGATGGTAGATACCTCACGTGACGTTATTAGCGGTAAAAAATGTTTATTGGCTGTCGGTGTACTTTGCGAATACTTATCGCGCTTGCTCAACATGAACGTCGCTGTTTCGGTGCCCTCCACGGTCTCGAGTGTTTCGTTTTCATTCCTTTCCACGCAAGATATTCGCAGGATATCTGTGAAACAAATACTGAATCCGGTCCTCCTCGACGATCTGAACAGACCCAACGTAGGCGGCTTGTACGACCCAGCACTTGGGCCCAGCGATCCCCATGACATGTGAGTTGTCCCGTTCTCAGAATCGATTTTCTAGTAACCGTCCCCTATGCAGCTGTGGGACGTGCCATCTCAACTACTTCACTTGCCCCGGGCATTATGGTCACATCGAGCTACCCTCTCCTGTATACCATCCTTTGTTTATGGTAAACATGTATAACATTCTCCGTGGAACTTGTCTGTTCTGCCACAGGTTCAAGGCCCCTCGATCCGTGGTGGGAGCGATATCCGCTTTACAATTGTACTCAGGCTGAAGGGTTTATTTGGAGTTTAGGTGTATAAGTACGTCGCCAAGCTGCGTTTAATGGAGCATGGTCTTCTTGAGGCTGCACATGCCGTGGACGATATTCAAATCCGGTTGCACAGTGCTGATGCTGCCGAGCATGGCCCAGACGAAACTGAGGATGAATTCGAAAAGCGCCTCACCCTCTACGTCGCTATCCATCTTGCTCGTGCATCGAACAGTAAACGTGATCATTACAAGAATGAACTTGTCTATCAGGCGAGGAAGGAGGTCATCTCGGATTTTCTAAGGACGACCATCTCAAAAATGTGCCAGAATTGTCGCGCGTTAGTACCTTGTTGCGTTATTTCCACTTTCCTGATGATAGTATGACAGAAATGCGTACACGTTCCGCAGGGAAGGCTTCACAAAGATCATAGAGTACGATCTCTCCACAAAGCAAAAAAATCGACATAGGGCAGCTGGCCTCAAGCGCCCAGACGTGCTTCACACCCAGCAGCAATCAAGCACGGGGTATCGTCCAAATATAAACGAGTTTCATGGCGAAGACGACGATCCTTCGGGCTCTGAACTTGAAGGGGATTTGACTTACTCAGATGAAGAAGAGGCAGCGGAAATACCACCCGGACCTCCAAAGGCGGCGCTGCCCAAGTCAGCCAGCGGAAAAGTCAAAACGTCCCGCGGCCGTAACGAGAGAGTCATGGCCCCAGCGGAATGTCGTGCCCACCTTCGTCGTCTGTTTGAAAATTGCTCGGTCATCTGTTCTCTCTTGTTTGGTCGGCATGGTCCTTTCTCCCCTCTTTCGCGTCATGGTTTGTCATTAGCCTCTCCTGACATGTTCTTCATGGACGTGCTGTTGGTCCCACCAACGCGATTTCGACCCCCTGCGAAAATGGGGGACACTCTCTTTGAAAACCCTCAGAATGAGCTACTAGCCAGAGTCCTGAACACATCATACCGCTTACGCGATCTGAATGCCGACTTGGTTGCTGCATCTGCGAAAACATCCGCTGTGGATGAGGCTTCGCATAGACATCTTTTAGGATCCCTTCTGGAAGCTCTAATACAACTTCAGGTTGATGTTAACAGCTTCCTCGACAGCAACAAAAATCCACAGCCACTTCGCCAGGGAAAGCGGCCACCTCCCGGTATAAAGCAGGGCCTCGAAAAGAAGGACGGCCTGTTCCGAAAACACATGATGGTCCGCTTACAAAGTTCTCAGGTCGTATTACCAGCTTAGCAAGACAATTTAGGGGAAACGTGTCAATTATGCTGCGCGTTCGGTCATCTCTCCTGATGTCAATATTGAACCGAATGAGATCGGTATCCCACCCGTTTTTGCCAGGAAGTTGACGTACCCAGAACCTGTCATCCCACTGAATGTCCATCAATGTCGACAGTGGGTGATAAACGGGCCGAGGATCTATCCTGGTGCTACCATGGTGGAGTTTGAGGATGGACGTCTGCAGTCACTGGTGATATTCTCCTTTTACTGTGCGTAGAGTTCGCTGAGCTTCAACTCTACTAATCAGGACAAAATGACAAAGGAACAGCGGCAAGCCATTGCTGACATGCTCTTTACTCCGCAGGATACGAATGGCAGTGGACGCAACGGTCTTTCAACAAAGACTCCGTCCATCAACAAAAAGGTGTACCGCCACTTGCAGGATGGTGATATCCTGATCTTGAATCGGCAACCGACGCTACATAAGCCAAGTATGATGTGCCACAAAGCCCGCATTCTCGAAGGCGAAAAAACAATACGCTTGCATTACGCGAACTGGTCTGTGCTCCTTTCCTCTTTCCTTTCCTCTAAGCTTCAATAGAGAAAATCTCCGAACAGTAATTCCTATAATGGTGTGTTTATCTGTGTATTGTGTTTCCATCGTTAATCTGGCTTTCAAGCCGACTTTGACGGTGATGGTGAATGTCTTCTTTGACAGTCTTCCAAATATCTGACATTTTTCACAGAGATGAATATTCATTTTCCTCGTATGTCATCTAACTATGCTGCCTTCTGGTTCTTCATGTTCAGTTCCAGAGAACCCAGTCGCGCAAGCTGAAGCCAGATTCATTGCTAATACCGATAACCAGTATCTCGTGCCCACATCAGGGAAGCCTCTCCGAGGTTTAATACAGGATCATGTCGTTGCCGGTGTATGGATGACATGTCAAGATACTTTTTTTTCCAGGGACGAGTATTTCCAACTTCTTTACGGGGCCCTCAGACCAGAAAGTGATGAATCATTGTCCGATCGTCTCAAAACTCTGCCGCCTGCTATATGGGTTCCAAAACCCCTTTGGACGGGGAAACAAGTTGTGCGTCATTTTTGTGTTTTACTTGGTTTACACATAGTTTGGCTAGATTTCCACGGTGCTCTTGAACATCACGCCTAACAATGCAGGTGGATTGAACTTGGAATCCACTTCTAAAGTTCCGGGAAATCTCTGGGGAAATGGGTCCTTGGAAGACAAGATCGTCATCCTTGACGGCGAACTTCTTCGTGGTATCCTCGATAAATCAGCATTCGGTGCTACTGATTACGGGCTCGTACACTCCGTGCATGAGCTATATGGAGCAACTGTCGCGGGGCAACTTCTTGGTATTCTCAGCCGTCTGTTTACAAAGTTCTTGCAGCACCGGGCCTTTACTTGTCGTATGGATGATCTGGTGTTGACCCCAGATGGGGACGAGAACCGGACCAGTATCCTGCAAAGGAACGCTGGCTTGGGAACAGAAGGTGCTATCGAAAACTTCCCCTCATTGTCTAAAGTCGAAGGAGAGGACATTCCTGCTGCACTTACCTCTCTCCTCGAAGATGTCCTCCGGGACGATAGTAAAATGGCGGGACTTGATGTGACCGTCAAGAGCAAGCTAGCCAAACTCACAAAATCGATCGCGGATGCCTGTATTCCCTTCGGGCTACTGCGCAAGTTTCCTCATAACCATATGCAGGCGATGACGCAGTCTGGTGCCAAGGGCAGCGCGGTCAATGCGCAGCAGATATCTTGCGCCCTTGGTCAACAGGAGCTAGAGGGTCGACGTGTGCCTGTCATGGCCAGTGGAAAAACACTTCCATCATTTAAGCCATTCGAAACAAAGGCGATCGCTGGTGGGTATGTAGCCAGTCGGTTCCTAACTGGTGTCAAACCGCAAGAATTTTACTTTCATTGTATGGCTGGTCGAGAGGGCCTCATCGACACTGCTGTGAAGACGTCTCGATCGGGGTACCTGCAACGGTGCCTCATAAAACACTTGGAAGGAATCCGAATCCATTACGACCATACCGTCCGTGGTAGCGACTCTTCGGTTTACCAGTTCCTATATGGTGGAGATGGTCTTGACGTTACAAGGCAGAAGCATCTTTTCCAGTTCAAGTTTGTAGCGGAAAATCGAAATACTCTTGTGAACTTGTATCAGCCGAAGAACATTGCTGGTGCGATAAACGACGAGGATGCAACAGCTTATATGAAGAGGGTGTTGAAGCAGTCCAAGGCGCGTCCTGATAAGCACTCCGCAGCTCCGCGCGAGGAGATGGCCCCTGCTCTCGACCTGTTTAGTCCTTCCCGCTACCTTGGAAGCACTTCAGAGAAGTTTGCCGAGTCCATCAATACATATCTGAACTCCAACCCTCCGACGATCAGGTCCAAGACCTCAGAGGAGAAGCAGGCGATTGGATGCAGACAGCATCTTATGAAACCGCGACACTTCCGTCTCTTGATGAATGTCAAGTATATGAGAAGCCTCGTCGAGCCTGGGGAAGCGGTTGGCTTGTTAGCATCTCAGGGGTAAGTCATCTACGTCGATGTTTGTCACATCTACCATTCGGCCACAGAATTGGGGAACCTTCGACGCAAATGACGTTGAACACATTCCACTTTGCGGGCAAGTGATGACTTCAATTGCCCATTGTTTTATTCATCTGCTTTGTAGGTCACGGCGCTGCAAATGTTACTTTAGGGATTCCTCGCCTAAGAGAGATAGTGATGACGGCCTCTCAAAAGCCTAAAACCCCATCAATGAGCATGGACGTTGTATCTGACGCTTCAGGTGCAGATGTAACGACCTTCTGCAAGAGAGCCAGCAGACTCGTTCTCTCGCAAATCATTGACAAGGTTATGGTTAAGGAACGCCTGACCGTCCAGGATGACGCGCGTCGGACGGAGTTTTCTGTCGGCCTCTTCTTCTACCCGGAGGAAGAGTATGTTGAAGAATACGACGTCAGCGTGACCGAAATCCTTGCGGTGTTTGGAGCTCGCTTTCCGTCGACATTGAAACGCGAGATACAGCTAGAGATGAAAAAACTCGATGCCGACCTTAGGAGCCAGATCGCACAGCTCGGCCAAGGCAAGGCGAGCAAGGAGCGAATTGTGGGAGAGACTGACGCAGACGAGGAGGGAGAAGAGTCTGTTGAGAAAGCTGGAGACGCAGGGAGTGAACAAGGTGACCCCGATGCTGGCAACGCAAAGCGTGCGCATCAAAGAAAGGCACAAGCCTCGTATGAGTCTGACGAAGAGCATGAAGACGGGTTCGATGACGATGCCATAGAGGCCATATATGCCTCTGACGGAGATGACGAGGCGGATGCTCAAGAGGCCGGGAACAAGACACCGGACCCTGTCTCGCTTCACGACCAGGTGAATGCCGAAGCAGACAAGTTCATCAATACTTTCCACCAAGCTTCGGACTTGAAATTTTCGGAATCAGCGTGTTCATTCAAGCTTGAAGTAAGTGTTCTAGTTCGCTTCCCATGGATGGCGGTTTGACCGGTGGACCAGTTTCCTGCTGATTTCCCGAAACTTCTCCTGGTCGGGATCGTAGAGCGTGCGTGTCGCAGGACTGTCATTCGTGAGATCCCCGGGATCGTGGATTGCTTTAAGCTCGCAAACGAGAAGGGGAGCGTGCAGGTTTGTCGTCCCGTCCTGGTCTGGGAGTGGTCTGAGATCCGGGAACGCAGCTCGCTACGAATGGGTCCAATTTCCGTGGCATCTGGCAGTTTGCAGGTGGAACCGAGGACAGCATTATCGACTACGACACCCTCTACTCCAACGACATTTATTCTGTGCTGACGACCTATGGGGTGGAGATGGCACGTGCGGCCATACTGCGCGAGGTTGGAGGGGTATTCAGTGCGTACAAGATAGATGTCGACATCAGACATCTTGAGTTGATTGCTGATTACATGGTAAGCATGCAGTTGGGTGGTGTGGTCCGGGAAGCTGATAGGCGACAGACGTTTGACGGTGGATACAAGCCCTTCAACCGAAAGGGACTCTCGACGAACCCGTCGCCACTCCTCAAGGCGTCGTATGAAACTACGGCGAGCTTCTTGTCGGAAGCAGCACTGTTTGGTGATTTTGATGATCTTTCGACGCCGTCGGGCAGCATCGTGCTGGGTCGGCCGCACCGGACGGGGACCGGCGTGTTCGACGTGGTCATGCCGACGTAGATAGAAGGTGTGACTCGTTACAGGAGTGTGACACGTTGTTTGCTGCTGTTGTTGGCGGTTTTTGCTGTTCTTCGAGCTCGTTGGAAGGTGATGACGGCGGTCCGCTGATCTCTACCGCCCACCGTCGCGAGTCCCGTCCGCACAGACCACGATGCAGACGCATCCGCGCACGCCCCTCCACGACCTCCCAGTAGACCATTTCTTCCCTCCGCCCGCCACTGGAAGCAAAGCGCCACGAAGGCACAAACGTCCATTGTCTCCGTCGCGGACTATCCCCCTAAACGCTGCCAAGCGCCGTGTCTTGGACGCAGAAGGTATCTCATTCTCCATCACGCATGCCACCACTCCCACCAAGCCATCGCGACTCGGGAATGGGTACCATTTTCTACTCTAATTCTCGTGCACTCGACTTAGCGTCTTGGTAGGCCTGCCCGAAATCACGCGAGTTCCCAACCAACGTCGTCACCATTGTCGCACAGACACCCGCCTTCTCGTGAACTTTACCCCAAATTGACAACCGAATCGTCCATGGACCCACAGTCTAGACACTATCCCGGTTTCGACATCTTTCGAGATGGTGAACATCGCCGGAGCTCTCCAGTTCCAAAGGGATGCCTGCCACCAGACGGTGACGAGGATAAAGAGAATGTGCCCCTCAGAAGGAAGGCGAAGAAATTCTGTCCAAAGAAGCGTCTTTTGTCTGGTCTCGATGGTTCGGGTGTACTGGTGAACAGGACTGTTTGCTCGGAACGAACACCGTTTTCGGCTCGCCAGGCTATGCGATAACTCACTGTTTATGGTTTCGAGACCGCGCTCGTACACTCCAGACGCCGTTTGGTGGGTGATGGAGACGTTGAGGCAGGAGCATTGGTCGCCGGAGATCGACGCATCGTTTTGCGAGGGCTGGAGTGCCATGGCGAATCTACGGAGTATGTGCCCATGTTATCATGTGTTGTTAATTGATTTGTACCGTCTGCTACGAGATCGTAATGTTATGCTATATAGGCTGTCTGGTCTGGGTAGCGTGTCGGGAGGCGCGGATGACATAATATACAACCTCCCCGTCTGTCCGCGACGAACGCCAGCTTGAGATGAGGCTTCCTGTTACCCATGCAGTTCTGCTCGCGTCCTTGTCGCCCATTGTCGCGGCACAGTTTGGATTCTTTGACCACATGTTTGGTCATCAGGGCCAGCAGCAAAGGCAGCAGCAACCCCCGCAAGAGGGCTCGCAATGGATCGCGCACGCTCACGCAGGTCGGTGCGGGTCGCAGTTGGCCTCTCTGTGGGACACTCATGCTGTTCCGCAGTTCCATGCTCGTCGTATCTATGTCCAGATAGTCTGGTCTGCGTTGCACGGCCCTGGGATTGTCCATGCCCTCGTGCGGAGGACATTAGGTGCACTGTGCCCGACGCAGAAGACCCGCGTGCAGGCACGGTGCTGTGTGTGAGCGGGACAGGCGGGTGCTCGGTCGTCGAGCGTTTGGCCCATGCGAGGTCGTAGTCGTAGTGCGGATGATGTAATCAGAGCGTTCACCTACCACTCGGTTGTCGATGGCTGCTCCCCGGCCGACAGTGCGTGTCTCTCGCTCAGCATTACCGCTCTTCTCAGCCAACCTGCGCAGTCAAAGCTGCCGCCTGGCGCCAACCGCATTCTCTTTGTCAAGAACCTTAACTACCAGATCACTGGAGAGGATCTGTACGACCTCTTTGGCCGCTACGGGAGCATCCGGCAGATTCGTACTGGAAACGAACCAAAGACAAAGGGTACCGCGTTTGTCGTGTTCGACGACGTGATGGATGTGTGTGACCAGTCTACTCGCCGACGGTTTGCTCTGACCCGTGCAGGCAAAGAATGCGCTCGACCACCTCAACGGGTTTCATTTGCAAGAACGGTACATTGTCGTTCTTTACCATATGCCTGCCAAACAAGATGCTGCCGCAGCCAAGGCAGACTTGGCCCGGAGAGAAGAAGAACTTGCGCAGCTCAAGAAAAAACACAATATTGGAGACGACTGATTCAATCCGGCTCGCCCGTATCTCACACCCGCCCCTTGTAGCCACTCCATGTATATCTATCGAGTGGCGAACCCCACAAGATTTTTCGATCCAGATACTGTGCTCGTACGTTCATTCAGTGTCTGACGCCCTTTTCAAAGGCCAGTACTTCCGTCACGAGTCTATCTGGCGATGACCAGATACGGTAATCGTGACTTGTGGCCCGTGGGCGACATTCGCCCACGCAAGGGGCCTTTGGCACTGACACTTGTAGCGTTTGATCCCCGACGCCGTGGTGCTCTATGGGACGTTGTTCCCTTGTGAATGTTCTGATGGCTTTGGACCTCGACTTCATTTGTTCGTGTCGGTGTTGCGCCTGTCTTTACTGCCTTCTGAATACCTCTGGGCGTTGCGGAGATTGCAGTTTGTCTAGAGCCAACCTCAGCGAGTTGCTTTTAGTCATGTGTTTTTCAACATGTACTGACATGTCCTCCTTGGCCTCCCTGGCCCGTTCTCGTGAGTCATCATCGCCATTTATCGCTAGAGACACATCGGGCTCGACGGCGGAGTGAGCGTCTTTGATCCTGCCTTCCAAGCTCGACGTTCGGGGGTCCACATCATCGCTGCGCAGGCTCGTCGTGTGGTTCAGGAGGCATTGGGGAGTCTCGGGTGTGTCATCCATGGTCGATTGCTCGCATGGACTGGACAAATGGAAGGGATGGCGACAGAAACGGCTTCATCCCATCGTACACTCTTCGATTCCCAATGAAAACGCGTGGTCGACCCGGGACAGATACCCATGGTGGGGCAAATGGCCAGCGTTGGTTCTGCACTTTCTAGGCGTCCTTTTGCTCACACACTCACCTGTCGGTCCGTCGGTCAGCACGACATGTCACGTGGGTCGCATGCAACCACTCGCAGTCGAGGTGGGTGCACACCTCGCCAGAAAAGGCTGGTGGAGCAGAATCTTGGAATCCAAGATGATGGTCAGCCATGTTGGCCCTGCGAGAGCCTGTCAGGTCCAGCCTTTCCAACTTTGTATACAGCATCGACGATCGAAAACAGCCCGCGATCTGCCTACGAGAAATAAAACTATGCATGAGACGGACACGTCGGCCGAGTAACCGCATGGCGAGCAACGAGCAGCGTGCCACAGATTGCGCTGGTCCATCGACAACTGCTCAAATTTGCATGGTCTATCTAACGCCGGCTCGCATGGGATGGGAAAGCGTGCGCCATACATACGAGCGCGTCCGCACAAGGTACGGAGGGCCAGCGTTGAGTGAGTGCTGGTAGAGTACACATGCGGGGTGGTGATCTGACAGAAGATGCTGGAGACTGTTGTTTACTGGATGGCGACAATGTAAAAAGATAGAGCCAACTGGTAGTACATTGACAGCGCCGTCCCCTCGGTGGGAGAGAGTATGGACTCTGACAGACACACAGACGTATCACCCTATCTTCTGAATTGGTCTGTCCCAAGTGATGCTCGACCAGCCTGTTGGACCAGGCCCACGGAATCCCATGGCAGATACGGGACGAAGAGGGGCCGGCAGCAACTCAACCAGCCAAAGAAAATCACGCATAAAAATGAGGTATTTTTGTGGGATGTTTCTAGTTCCACACGTGTATCATAATACGCGCCCCTTCTATTTGGAATGGATCTATGGAATTCTAGGAGAAGACTGCATGAAGAATGCAACGTCCGTGGTGTTAGTTCCAGAGAGCAGCGTGTCGTCCCACGTAAACAGCGCTATGCCCGGAGGATCAGCTCAGCCCGCAGCACTTTGGGCACTTCTTGTCTATTTGAGGCGCTAGATTAAATGGTGGTCATCTCACGGATCCTCAACTCAAACGAGCCGCATACCATATTGCTGTGGATATTGGTGACTTGGTTGGATGGTCCCGGTGAGTTTGGGAGGCCATAAAAATAAATGAGCCGCGTACTATTGCCAACATGTCTTGGTACATTGTGGCGGAACACAATCTTGGGAGTGCTTGGGGCTGAACTTGCAGTTCCAGAGATCACATTTGATCTAGAGGGGTTGAGCCACATTGCTACAATGGATAGGCACACCCACTTCTTCGTCCGCCTGTTCGAAGCGGTGATGAGCGGTAACGAACAGGTCGAATAGTATGCCTTACCAAGTTTACGACGTGCCCACACCTGTGACGGGGTGAGTTTGGGACGTGTTCCCCAAGACAAGGAGGGTGGACTCACACTTTGTAAGTGTTTCGTACTCTTCACGGTCGAAAGAATGCATGAGACTTGGTAGTGCAGGTCGCATGTACTACGCACCTTCTCCAGTAACACATGCCGACCACTGAGTGGGGGCAAGAGCATGGATGCGGGTCGCTTTTATACTTCGAGACATATGGGGCCCTTGCCGTCTACGTTTCCCGCACAGACAAGATTGTCTGTTCACGTCATGCGTCGTCCGGCAGTGTGAAAACCTCAGAGACGGTCGCACGACCTGGGGCATTGAATCTGTATGGCAGTACTGGCGCCCATGGAACAATATTGTTGGCGGAAACGTCCAGGTCGAAACTCGTCAGAAGACAACACTTCCATAACGCATCCACGAAGAGGGTCGCGTTGATGCGATATTCCTTTTACAAACTGAAACAGGTGTCATGGCCTTTGACCGGTTCCTAGTTGCTGATCCCGCCGGCCAGGTAGAAATATTTGAGCATGTTGGAGACCATTTGACAGTACCTCCATATGTTCTTTCTGTTCAACCGTTCTCTCTTTTTCTTCTTTCCGGAAGGAGGTCGTGTTCGGGTCGAGCTAGATCTTTGCGGTGATGACACATCGTCCTCCACATGGTTGCCCTTCCCTGATCTCTACTAAAACCGGACTTCCAGAGATTGCCTTTAACGACTGCGATTGTCATTGACAAGTGTACTTCATATTGCGAAGGACCCTCCAAGCCGTCGCTTGCGAGCATGTTTCGAATCGCAGCCATGTCCCACTGACACTAACATCTCGGGTCGGTCCTGACACAGGCGTGAAATCCATGTGCCGGAGAGGGCTGCAGATCCCTGCAGATCTTCGTTGCCGCTTCAACATGTTTATCACAATCAACTGCGTCCCCATCTCGTCTCTCCTTATCCACCAACAGCTACCGTACCACCGTGTCCACGTCGTCAGGGGGCATTCGCGTGGGTATGCAGTACTGCCGTGCACGAGGGGCGTCACGCTCCAACCCCGAACGCGTCAGGTTCCAGGGCCAACAGGCCAGCAGTTTCTCTCGAGGTTCTGACCCTTGGGTCGGAAACGTCAAGATCAAGAGTGATTGATATCAGATCGAGAGCAACAGCCCGTCTTGTGATCCGGTGGTTTCATCAGTTGGGAGCCTCGAGAACAACCTCCGTCTGGTGCTGTCCTACTCTCTGGCAACGCGGACCGTGATTCGCTGGGGGGCCAGGTGTACATTTTACACTGAATCCGCACTTTCCGGGGATACTGGGCCGCACGAGACAACTTCCTGGGTCACGCAACACGGCTTACGCCGCGCGAAGCTTTCCTCCCTTGTTGGGCTTGCAATGGCCACTCCGTGGAATTCCGATCACACCCCACGGGTGACCCGCTCCGCCCACCGCACGGCTTACCCCTCGCTTCACATACCCTCGCTTCCGTGCGCGAACGCCGCGAAACAGGACCCGAAGACAGCGCGGATCGAAGGCCTCGGCCCATCCTTGGAGAGAAAAACCATCGGGTTTTCCCTTGTGTGTGGCAGTTGTGAATGGTGGAGTCCGCCGAGTGGCCGCTTCCATCAGGTTCTCACCGACACCTACCCATGTTCGTGTGCTCGCCCAAAATTTACCCGATCAACGGTTTCGTGCACCTTCGTTTGTTCGATTTTAATGCGGAAGTCATCGGATTGATCTTTGCTCGGCCATAGACAGTGTTTGGCTATCAGGATCGTGCCCAAGTGGGAGGCCCGGAAACCATCCTTGCCTACCCGCACAGCTCGTTCGTGATCTGTTCATACAAGCATCGAGGCGGATTCGAACTCACCGCGCTCCGTGACGGGAAGATCCCTACACTGGCATTGCCCGAGCAGTAGTCGCATCAAACGATTACCCCAACTATCAACTACATGAAACCTGGACGTGATCAGGCTTGGATTGGCTGTGCGTGTAGAGTACCGAGTGGTGCTTGACAAGGTTGATGAACACAGGAATGTAGAGGTACCAACACCGGAAGGATAACAGGGCATGAAAAGTACATAACAATAGAAGCGAGACCCTATACTGCATCGACTAGATAAGTTCCGCAGCATTGACTGGCATTTCATCCTGTAATAGCAGTCAAACTGACAACTTGTCATGAAGGTGGAATGGCTTACTATCTGGGTGCTGTAAAATTGTTCTGCAGAGACGGAATGACTACCAGGACCAGCGGGTAATAGAAATTGGACTTACCGATGTCGCGGAGGATTCGTACGTCGTCAACTGTTACAAACTGACAAGCCCTACGTGAGAAGCTGATCGAGAGGAGGTGTGTCAACA
This sequence comes from Boletellus ananiceps, assembly GCA_038089975.1. Classification (NCBI taxonomy): domain Eukaryota; kingdom Fungi; phylum Basidiomycota; class Agaricomycetes; order Boletales; family Boletaceae; genus Boletellus; species Boletellus ananiceps. Next base: position 16,823 of record JBBPLV010000121.1, on the reverse strand, counting down.
CATACATTGATAGCAACGCCTTTCCTGCCAAAACGTCCCGACCGGCCAATTCGATGTATGTAGTTCTCACGATTCCTGCGCGGAACACAGTCAGAAATGTGCGGATATCAAAAGGAGAAGCGAATACGCTGGGAGATCATAGTTGATGACAAGCGAGACTTGCTGAACGTCGATTCCTCGGGCCCACACGTCAGTGGTGATTAGCACCCGTCTACAATAAAGAAAAAAAAGATGGCAGACACTTCCAAGCACGGCGGGTAACGGCTTACGATGTCCCCCCGCGGAACTCCGCCATGATAGTGTCTCTCTCTTTCTGCACCATCTCGCCATGCATTGAGGATACAGTAAAGTTAGCAGCTCTCATCTTCTCCGTAAGCCAATCGACCTGTCGAGGTGGTGAGCCCACTCGGAAAGCGGAGCTTTGGCTACAGATTCGAACCTTTCGTCGGGTGTTGCAGAAGATCACGGCTTGCGTGATAGTGAGTGTGTCGTACAAGTCACAAAGCGTGTCGAACTTCCAGTCCTCCTTTTCAACAGCCACGAAGAATTGCTTGATACCCTCAAGCGTTAGTTCGTCACGCTTAACCAGGATTCGGATAGGGTCCGTCATAAATTTCGTCGTCATCTCCAGCACATCGTAAGGAAGCGTCGCGCTCAGCAATACGACTTGTGTTGCTGGGGGGAGATAGCGGTAAACATCGTATATTTGGTCCTTGAAACCTTTATTTAGCAGCTCGTCTGCTTCATCAAGGACGAGCATCTTGATATTCCGTGTTCGCAGAGCCCTGCGCCGAATCATATCGAAAACACGACCGGGAGTGCCTGACACCACATGTTGCCCGTACTCGAGCTTTCGGATGTCCTCACCGATGGATGTGCCCCCAATGCATGCATGACATTGGACGTTCATATAGTCGCCCAGAGCAAGCACGACAGACTGAATTTGGGTAGCAAGTTCTCTTGTGGGGGAGAGAACAAGTCCTTGGGTTTCGCGCACAGAAACGTCGATGGACTGGAGAATGGAAATCGAGAAGGTCGCCGTTTTACCGGTCCCCGACTGCGCTTGAGCGATCACGTCGCGCCCTTGAATGATGGGTAATATGGCGCGTTGCTGGATGGCAGAGGGTTTTTCAAAGTCTGGGCGAGGGAATAAGATTGACGAGGAAAAGGCGGATGTAAAGACGGACTGTACGCATAGATTCCTCGAAGAAGATCTTCCTTCAGGTTGAGGTCGTCAAACGTAGATACGACCGAGACGGCCTCCGACGACTCGAATATGAGTTTCTGACAAGAAGGGTCAATACGTGGTCCAAACCACCTCGAGAGACCGGTCCACCTCGTCTCCGGGGTTGATGCCAGACATTGTCGGTGACCTTTTTTTCGCGGGGGATGCGACAGAGCTGTGGCGGAGTTCGAAAGCGACCCGACCCAACAGTTTGCGGCGCGGTGCAAGGTGTTCATGGACTCCATCCTCGAAACGCAACGGCAAGCCCATGAAGAAATCGAGCGCTACGAGATAGCACTCTATTCTTTGCTCTCCAGGAGCCAGCCCACCCATGAGGTCAGGTTACAGACGGAGCACAAAGCTGCCCAAGTGCTCGGCCGCATTTCTTCTCGCGTAGCCACTCTGAAATCCCAGTATGACGACGAAGACGCGCGCAATGCCGAGACCGATGCGCTCACTGCGCCCACACAGCCAGGTGATCTCTCCGAGTTCTACGCGCGGTTGGTGAAGATTCAGGACCACTACAATAAGTATCCTGATGTTGCAGCAGGAGCCTTCGAATTGGAGCTCGCTGCTCTTCTCGAGGAGGGAAACCAAGATGGGATAGACGAGGAGCTTGAAGAGGAGGATCGTGCGTACCCTAGCATCTGGCTGCCTGAGGTCCTTCATTGATCACTCGTTCAGCTGTGTCGCTGATGTTCTCCGGAGAAGAGACGTACGGGAGATACGTTGACTTGTATGCAAACCACGCCGCCTACAGCAATCTAAAGAACGCCACAAAGAGGCTGCCTTACTTGCAATATCTGGACGTTCTCCTAATTCAGGATGGCACACTCCACAACGAACTTCCCAAGGAAACCCGGAACTCCAAGGAATATGAGGTGTGAGTACATTTTTCCCGCTAGTGATCTCCGCCATATTCATCCCATCTTAGCTATATTCGGAATTTGCACGACTACCTGTTATCTTTTGTCAAGCGGACACAACCGCTTGTAGACATAGATTCAAAACACCGGGAGTATGAAGCTGAATTTCTCAAGAAATGGGAGGCAGGAGAATTCGATGCCGAGTGGGAAGATCAGAGCAACAAGTGTGCGCCCTCGGAGGGAGCATCGGGCATATGGTGCTCCGCTTGTGAGTTGCCTCCTAGTCAGTGTCATGGCGCATTCATTCCATCGAATGCAGGCCAGAAAATCTACACCAAGCAAACGGTGTATGATGCACATTTGACTTCGAAAAAACATGTCAAGGCGATCGCTAAGCAAGCCGCCTCCGGCGAGCTCCCGCATAACCCAAATGGCGTCCAACCGTCTCCTACAACATCTCCCAATGATTCAAGCACATGGCGGTCCAGGTTGCGGAATAGTGCACTTTTCACAAGTCTTTCTATTTCTTTACTTGTCATACTCGCTCCCACAATCACCGAAACGAAATCTAACGTGGAACGCCGCTTCTCTCTGACCGCACGCGAGCGTGAGCAGGAACTGCTCGAACAATCAATACCTCCCGTCGCTCCCACGAATAACGGGGATGGCACAGGCGAGGAAGAAGAGGAAGAGGAAAGAATCTATAATCCACTCAAACTCCCTCTCGGCTGGGACGGAAAGCCCATCCCATACTGGCTTTATAAGTTACACGGTCTTGGCGTCGAGTACCGATGTGAAATATGTTCCGACCATGTGTACATGGGAAGGTACGGGGATCTTCCTGGGTTATCCGATAGTTGTTCATTGTTCAACAGGAAAAACTTCGACCGGCATTTCCAGGTATTTGCCCAGGTTGGTTCTGCAAGGCAAGCGACTTAACCATCGTTCGTAGGAGTCTCGGCATGCTTTTGGTATGCGGGCCTTGGGTTTGCCGAATACGAGGCATTTCCACGAAATCACTCGCATAGAGGATGCTCTTTCACGTACGTTGACTATCCTTATCTAGCTCACTCTCAGCAGACTAATACCGGCAATCATATCCCTAGTTGCAGAAAAGCTCAAACGTGAGGGAAGGCATGAGATATTCGAGCAGGAGACGATGGAGGAACTTGAGGATGACGAGGGCAACGTATACAACAAGAAAACGTACGAGGACTTGAAAAAGCAGGGGCTTATCTAGTTATTATTGGTGTCCGTCGACGTTTGTCTGCACTGCATTGCCTGCTCCCATATTCTAATTCCACCTTTCCCAAGGGAAAACCTCCCTGTGACTATTTTGGAGGTATAATGGTATTAGTACCTCTGCGAGCTACCCGCTCAGGGATGATAGGTATGGGAAGGTCAGCCGCATGTGAATACAGTTCCTCATCCGACGACGGGCACGAGGACAAGGGCGAATCACTTGGTGAGTCGAAGGGATTCGCGACAGCTGCCTCCAGCAACGCAGGCGAAATCACCAAACTCCCCTCGTCCATTTCTACGAGCTTCTCAATCTAGCTGTTCAGCGCAGGTTGTCAAAGTGACACTGACCAAGTTTGTCCCACCAATGCGAATCGTCTGAGCTTGGGGCGGGTACTGTTACATCGCAGTTCAGAGACAAGCTGTAGATCCAAATCACGGAGCCTTACAATCGCTCACATCAGATGGCAAGGCAAGTGTTGCAATTTTCTCCTCAAGCATCTCGCCAGGGGCAGCAGTCAAGGTAGTCTCTAGTAGTAGACGACAAAGTGCGGCACGCTTCACTGTGTCAATAATTCGCACTTCAGTTCGGAACAAGGCGAAAACTGAGAAGAACAATAATTAAGACCATACAGCGAGGAAGTAAAAAATTATACCTGGACGGTGATCAGAGCCTCGCAGCTCAGCTCGCGAATAGACGGACAAATCTAGATTTCCTTGAAACAAAATCCTGTCTGAAGCACGAGTGAAATGATGTAAGAATAAGGGCAACGAAGCTACGTACCAGTCCAGGCGGGTACCCGCACTTTCTCGCTCGAGTCATAGTTGTCCGTCCCAACGTCGTACTTGTACGTGGGAGGAAACAGCAGTGGCCCTTCATCGTACCCAGCAAAAGCCTCGCCGGTTTCAATAGCCAATCTTAGCTGTACGTACATTCAGTCTTGGAACCACCCTAAGACGAGGGGAAGCCCACCTGGTCCGCCCCGACCAATGGATCATAATCTCTCTCTGCCGCGAGGGATCTGACGCTCTCGCTGGTAAGGTCAATACGATAGTTGGTGTCGGCCAGCCAGATTATGTTACTACAGAGCCGGTGAGTACATACCCCGTCCCTCGTTGGCAAACTTACTCGTGACTTGCGATTGTTTTCCCTTTAAGAAAATGCAGTCCTTTTGCGATTGTCCTAAAATCAGTGTGGCGCTCTTCAACATTGGAATGTCCAGCGGCCAGATGGGCGGTGACAAAGCAAAAGCTGGTGTCATGGTAGTCCATCCGAACGCCAACCCCCCCTTTGTTTCCTGATATTCCCCGCAAACCTGTCTGATCAAGAGGTTGGCGATCAGACCTGATGCAGATGGTTTGACTCACCTTCCGGGTAGTACCTTCCACATTTCGAATGACGGAGGTCATCTCAGATTTAACTATAACAAAGAGAGCGGTACCGACCAGCTGTGAAAACTATTACCAAGTAATGAACGGAAGTCGGAAACGAAATACCTGCTCGCTACGCAGCAGTACGTATTCTCCTGAGGTCTTTGACCGTTCATTAATTGTTTCCATGATGGCATGTTCCCACACCCGCCTATACGCGTTTGATCAGCAGCGGGTCGAATTGCCCAAGGAATGTTACACGCCTTTTTTCTGGGTCAGTCTGGATAATCTGTTGAGCGGTGAGAAGCACTATTTCTTGGAAGCCTAGAACAAAGATATCTGGCCTATAAAACTGGACGTCAGCGAAGACTTTCCCTTGACATGAAAGCTTACTCAAGAAAGTCTATAATATACAGTGAAACGGTCAAACAGACCCTTACGGAAATCGACAACTTCAACTCACTGTCTCGGGGAAATAGCCAAGGTATCAAGCTTTCGGATGGTGACTATAGATTGCATGTTCACATCAACAGAAGCGAGGGAATTATTCTCCGGTTTACCCTGCCATTTACATTCCAGGTTCCGACGAATATGGTGCACGGGTGAGCGGAAGAATACTCTGGTACACTATAGGCTCGGTGTTCAGTACCACCGGTCACCATACCGTTCGTGTAACCAACCGTTCATTTAGTGTTTTTCGGACCATATCATGAACCGGATCGAATATGTTTACTTGTGTCTGGTTGCTGAGGTTTCCCTGTCCTATTTGTAGAGGCTCGGTCAGGAGACGGGAGCTAAAGAACCTACGAGAAACATGTCAATCGCAATCTGCTTGTTCTTGTCTTGAAAATTATTGATGTACGCTCTCGAGACGCTTTTCGTTGCGTCGGAAAGGACGCCTTTGGAAGGGATCATTCCGTGTATGTTGAGACCAACGAAGGGGTGGGTGTACCTGCCAACGTCCGTTTCCCCGTTCGCGTGAAGCTCGTGTTCAGAGCGCCAGTACCGGCATATATACGCGATAGCGCATCACCATTTTCCGCCCAGAGTTCTCTGTGATGCACCCAGAGAGCATTGACTTGTAACCATTCGCGGTGAACAAGACCTAGAAACTGCTCGATTACTTCGCGCGAGAGGATATCTTGGACAAAATTGGTCCGGTCCAGACTTTATCGGAAGTCAAAAGTGAATCAACAGCGTTTGGATACACGTTACCAGTCCAAACAATTTATCCTGAATGCTCCATGTTGGTCCGTGATTCTTTCACCCGTGGAGGCGTCCAGCAACGTGAATCCGAAACGATCCACGTGGTCGGCAACATCTCCCAAATGCCTGTGAATCATAAGAGTGTGAACGAGCGAAGAGGCAGTCGGCCCACCCAAGCTCCCTTACAATACTATCATGACCACCAATTCTGACGGCGTTGTGAAAGTCATAGTGCGTGATGCTGAGCTGATCTCCCCAAATTCCTCTGGCCTGATATAGATGCTTTGCGAAAGCCGCTGTTAGGGTAGCTTCGTTCTCTTTTGTACCGAGTAGATTAACTGCATGTATCGCCCCGTATTCTTCGATGAGATGTGCAAAGTGGCGCTCAAATGCGGGTTGTGATGCATGTGGTCGAGTTATCTGAATGCGTTGACCAAACGTTTGTATCCCCTGTTGTTCCCAAAACACTGGTCGAGAGTGAGACAAAGAAGGCAGTTAACGAAACAACATACAAGGAACACTTCCTCGAACCTGCGTGTAACTCACGCAGTGCTGGTCCGTACTCAAAATCGTTTCTGTCTATGACCCTTACTCAAAGACGGGTCTAATGAATGCATTATCGGCACACTCGCCTCTACAAAGTTTGCGGTATTTCCGTCGTCATCGACACCCCGGGTGTTGAACCGGGTGCCTGCTCTCTTCCACCCGAGGCGTGATATCAGCGACAATGTAGCAACCACGGGAGCACCGTTGACAGGGGGTGTTGGGAGGACCATGGTAGACACTCCTACGTAGCCCTGTATGGCAAGAATCTGAGAGAAAAAAGGTACTTCGGGATTCACATCTCATCCAAGAGAAAGAAGCAAGGCGCACGATAAATTGGCAACGATCAAGATCTTGACGGTCGTGTGGATCGAGTTTCTCCCGGAAATCAAGCAAGCTCCGGATGATGTATTCGTTCCAAACGAATCGTTCATCGAAAACCTCGATATCATACTGGATGTGGTGATCTCGAGACAGTCTTGCGGCGAGCCGCGCTGACAGGTCCCACGGTGGATCTAGGGCATAATAGAACGAACCAGAAGATAGGATCTTCGTGAGTGGCATGCACGGATGCTCGAAGACTGCATTTGGATTGAGGGTCTGCAAGTACGCTTCTCTGCCTGACATGGCATCCATGTTCTCCAGGTTGACAAGGGAATCTTGCGAGGAGGAGAAATCATCCCACGAGGACGATGTCAGACAATAGAATTGGACTTCATGAATTCTTGCGACCTTCTCCGGAAGTGATTGGGATGGACGAGTATTCCCTACTTCGACAGCAGTGGTAATGACTGCAAGGAATATATCTAGACACATGGTAAGTGCGCACAAGGAATGGCGGTACATGCCAGTGTACGCGCCGTTTTCCACCGAAATGAGTCCCAAACATCCCTCGACAGGACGGTGCGTCAATTTGACGGCGCTGGCGAGATTCACTCGATCGCCCGGCAGGAATTCGACTACGACCTGACTCGCGCTGGCCGCTGCAGCACGAAAGGTGAGCGCCCTGTGTGGGAGACCTTGTCTCTGGTTGTGAGAGTCTGTGAGGAGATAGAGAGTTCGTGGGGTGTGTCCGAGATAGAGATGCATCGGAACGAAGAGCCCAAGTGCACGCCAGCGGTGGCAGGAACCGATAATCCCACAGGTAGGTGAGCGGTCACATGCGACACCGCTTCCCACACCTCAGCTCGCGCAGGAATGTCTTCGGAGTGCTAGTCTATGAGACAACCCATTGTACAGAACGCAAGCTCGTGATAAACGCAAACAGTGCAGGAACTAGTGCACGGCAATACACTCATTCGTCGACAGAACGATTACGGCTAGAGCTCGGAATCCGCTTGGATGAAAGCATGGTGTTGTCTCCTCTAAAATCCTGGGATGATTGTCGAGTAAACAGGCTTTGCTGGAGTAGTGTGGGGTCGACTTTGGATTGAGAGTTGTGGGTTGAGAATTTCGGGCTGCGTGGTGGAAGTGACAGAGAGGACGAGTGCGGTGACGAGGACGAGGGGGACGGGAATGGATAAGCGGGGGTTGAAGCTGAAGCTGGGGAGATCAAGCCATCTAGCTTGTCCGACGAAAAGACTCGTGCTTTGGAGACGACGGAAAACATGGATTTGAACAGCGAGGATTTGGACCGCTGAGGGCCAGCAGAGGGATCGCCGATATCTGACGGTAGTGATAAGTTACAGACGAGAGGAGGCGGGAGCAGGAAAAGGTACCCGAGGATGTTGGGAGGGCATTGTCGTTTGCACTCAAGCTCAAGAACAGGAACAATGGCACGAGCCAGACACAGATGCCGAAGAAGGTTGCGATGTCTGAGAAGCCAGGCAGAGTCGAGACGGGACCACGATGTCTGTTGTAGGTCTGCCTTGCGTTGCTAGCAAGGCGAGAGAAATGTGTGAACCACAGAAAGTGATTTACGATGGCCATGGCGCACGATGCAACGAACGAAGTGGAAGACAAGGAGATGAGAGGCCAGTGGCGGGAGAAATTCTGGAGATAGACTACGTGGCAGATGATTGAGAATATTGTCTGGAGGAGAGGGAGAGAATCGGTGAAGTAGAGCAACACATGCAAAACGATGATTGCCTGCAAGACGGTGTGAGTCGAGCGCGGCAAAGAGAGAGAGCAGCAGAGACATGGGTGGCTCTCTGGCCAATTAGCTTGGCGGGACGAGCGTGTTCCTCGATCAACTCAGAGATGTGGAGCAATCCGCTGGCTTGAATCTGGTCAGACAGAGAGGACGCGGGCGAGGGATGGACGAACCAAGAGAAAGAGTGACGAACGCGAAAGCAGCCAGAGCGGCGACATAGCTGGGCGGACGGGAGAAGGTGCGGACGACGAGCCTTGGGGGCGAAAAGGCACGCACCTGAGAGGGTGAAGCAGGGCCATGGAACACGTGAGGCCAAACAAACACAGCGAGGGACTAGGTACATGTTGGACGGGCGCGAAGCACGACTCCACGACCTAGAGCTTGCATTAGACCCCTCCCACTCCATCTCGGTCCTCGCCATTCGGTGGGCCAGCGTCGGCGTGGGGCTGTCCGCCTGGTTGAGATGGACCGTGGCAGACATGGGGAGGCCTGGCGAGCATGTCTGTGCGTGCTCAGGGCAGGTCTGGGCGTGGATGCACGTGAGTCTCGACGCTGCGGTTGTCTCTTCCGAGCGCAATGCAGCCGACTTCTGCGCTGCCCGACTTTTACTATGCCCTCTTCGCCTTTTACGAGCCTGCGCTGACGCTCATCGGCTTCGTCGGCACGCTCTGCGATCCCGAATCGGTAATCCCCTTGCCCCCTTCGGACCACGCGCTGATCGCCCGCCCAGGCTCACAACGCTCAGGCGCCCTGGCCTGCAAGCAGCCCCCCGCCTGCAGTCCTCCCCAGGGCTTCCGTCGTCACCGTCATCCAGCTCGCCCACGTCAGCGCCCTCATGGGCCTCCTCAACATCTTCATCCTCACCGCCGCCAGGAAGCACCTGGCTTCCCAGCCCGCTCTCCAAGAGAAGATTCTCCGCGCATTGTTTATCCCCCTCCTCATCGGCGACGTCCTCCATCTCGTCGTCACCCTCTGGGCGCTGGGCGACGAGAGGTGGGCCATCGTGCAGTGGACCCCGATGCTGTGGACGACGGTGCTTGTCGGGCTCAGTCTGTTGGTAGCCAGAGTCATGTGGCACCTTGGCATATGGCGGTATGTAGACGCCAGGGATCGCACAGCGTATCCCGCCGACTCCCAGCCGGGCTTTCAGTCCGAGAAACAGTGAAATTTATTCCTTCATTTATGCACATAAGTTACTCTCGCGTGGGGGCTACTGCCTCCCCATCGTTGCCCTGCCGTCGGTCCGTCTCTACTCGTCATGTATCTAATACGGACTATTTACAATCCCCGACTGACTCTGCAGGCTGTTCATCGGTGCGAGTGACGTTCTGGTCGGCCTTTTTAGATTCTTCTTGTTGATCGCCAACACGTTGTTCTCCAGTGCAACAATCTGGCCCGTCTGCTGAGAATGCAAACCACCCCCAAAGCGACAGGTTCACTCACGATCTCCTTGTCGTCCCCAAATTTGAAGTTGTCCTGGACCACATTGTCCTCATACTTCTTGATCTCATACTTGTCCAGTTGCCCTTTCTTCACCTTCTTAAAGTCCCAAGCTATCACATATTTCCCCGTCGAGGTAATGATCGCGTTCTCCTCCTGCCCTTCTCCTTGGTTAAACCTGGACGGCACACGTTAAACCCGGGTGTAATCGCTCGACTTGGACTCGAAATTTGGCCTACCGTGCGGGGGAAAAATTGATCTCGTGATTCATGTACGCAACGTGTTCTGCGCGCAGCGTGAGCCGTCGCGGCATCGGCTTCGCGTCTGCAGGGAAACCACGGTCAAACCCGAGGGACCCAGCATATCTGCCCTCCCCAATAAGGGTGTCAATAAGGAGCAAATAACTCTTCGTTGTCGCAACTATCCACCGCCCACTGGCCGTGACATCAACCCCAACGATAGGATCCCCAAGAGGTGGCAGTGCCGTTTTTGCGTTCTTCCCGATGCAATCAAAGAGTCTGATATCGCCCTTTTCACTCGCTACCGCCAGTCTACCGTTGGCCGTAGTCACGATGCCAGAAAACTTGTTCTTGCTGACATATTGCTTGTATTGGCTGTCGACCATCTTGCTTCCGGAAATACGGGGATCGATTCGGAAGAGTGCGTTGTGCGATGCGCCAACTAAGGTCTGCTCTCTGGTGGTCTGAGCAAACTTGTTATCAGGTGCCATGTGGTCGACCGCTACATCCTCGTGGATTTTCCACTCCTCCACGACCTTTCCACGTTCAATGTCCATGCTGTATAGCGAGTGAGGGTCGGAGGGGTTCATCAAGACCATTTTCGTGTCTTGATCATGTAGCATAACCTGCAACACCGATCAATACGCTCCTACCCGATACGCAGGAACGAAGCAACCTCTCGTGGCTTAAACTCTCTACCCTTGGTCGTTGAAACCTTGCTGATGGTTGCAAAATACTTTACTTGATTATCTCCTGTATGAGAAAATACACCGATGTTGTTTCCCCGCACAACGTATGATCGGTCGCCTTTATATCCAACTGTTAGCATGGAGTTGCGCTCTCCCGACAATTTCGGAATGGGCGATACGTCTTCCTCGTCTTCCTCGTCGTCGCTTTGCTCTGTAATCATTAGTGAAACAACGGTATTCCCAGAGTATAAAGAACGAAAGAACCTTCATCAGGATCGAGCTCGGACAAAACCTCCTCTTCGTCTCCCTCTTCGTCTTCCGCGTCATGCATCTCCACATCCTCAGAATTGGAGTTCATGACATATGCCTGTTCGTCCGGCTAACGGCGAATTAGGGTGTGCCATCAGCTAATCCCAGAGTCAGCTCACTTTGATCTTCGTCCAAGGTACCCGATGTAGTGTTTCCCATGCTGCTCTGGTAAAGGCCACCTTGAAACTTTCATATCCCTCCGGAGAGGTGAATTGAAACGCCCAGCTTCCGTAGATTCCACCGAGATTATAGTTCCAAGTGAGGGAATGGGTTTGTTGAGACCAGCGAGGGTTCATGTCGGAGGCAATCTCGTGCATTATCAGGTCGCCTTCATCGCACGTTGCAGTGATCCAGTAATTATAGTCACCGGAAGTTCGTTCAATGATTCTTGCGGCAAGAACCTCGTCGTACGCAGACACAAATCCGTCGGCGTCCAAGTCCCAAGAAAAAAAGTAGGCTTGAGCCTCGGCGATTTCTGGTAGATCCACACTACGTGATGGTGGTCCAGCCTTGCCAGCGGCCGCCTTTTGCGGAGAAACAGCAGGTTGTTTTATGCTCTCTATCGCCGCCGGAGGATTGTCTGTGCCCTTTTGAGTTGTGGCAGTTTTATCTTTAGAGACTTTTGCTCTGATGCTCTTGGGTGCAGGAGGCCTGGATAGAAGTACGTGTGAATAAGACGCGCTCCGAGGCATGATGTGACTTGCTTCCAGATAAATCGATCAAGTTCCGAGTCTCGGACGTTATCAGCACTTGTTCTGTGCTTGCGCTCATACATGGCGCGGTACATGCAGGTTTCAAAGAATGCGCGTGTGGGCTCGTTCGTCTCCTCTGTCATAAGAAACTCGTAAAGCTCGTCAACGTCGCCGTCCAGATCACGCCACACGAAGGAGGCCTCTTGTGGAGTTTCTCCTGGACCAGGCCTGAACTCGAGCTCTTCGCTGATGAGAAAGACCTTCTCCTCATCGGCTGAAACATGGTAAGTGGGGTTAGACGGAGAAAAAACACGACGCACTCTCGTCTTCATCCTCTAGCAATTCTTGATCACCTTCCTCGTATACCCGAGTGATGACAAGCTGGAAGTTGTGCTCGAGGGAGGGGACCCGTCTTATGGTGGCGATTGCTTCGTTGTAACTATGCACATCTGTCAGTGGGGGGAGAGAGATCGGAGACGTGAAAGCATACATGCACTCCCTGGAAGATCGCACGTTTCCTGGCCTGACAAGATACAACTGGCCCGACTCAATTTTGACGACCTCGGCAGCGTTGGGATCCTCTGAAGATGGAATATGAGCAAGGAGGAGGAGGATCATCGTGTGCTTACGCCAGACTTTGCCTAACACTTTGCGGTGGTGTCAGTGTGGGCGTCGCATCAGGTTATCGCGACGTACAACTCTTGAAGATGTTCATTGTGGCCGGGTAGAGAAGTGAACCGGCTAGCGCGTTGTGACAGACGCGTGACTAGTACAGTGCTCTCTGCCTGCCATGGCGAACGGTGCGAGTGGCCTCACCCCCGCGCTTTCGTTCTGACCCTGGACCGTGCAGAGAACATTCCGCCGCCCTCCACGCCTCGCCTGCGGAAGCGCCCCTCCAACCAGAACCAGGTCAGCCCAGCACCTCCTCTGTTCGCTCGATGACAATGATCTCTCCAACTCGCAGGACCTCGCTGCCTCTCCCTCTTCGACAACGATGTCAGAGTCCGCCGGCACCACCAGCTTTCATCCCACAGACGACCTCGCTGTCCGTGCCCACGCATCGGCTGGGTTTCTCCCCACCCGCAAGATATCGATACGGTCAGACCCTGCGCTCCTCACATGCTTTGATGCGGCGGACAAACAACTCTACGACCTTTGGGTTCCGAGGTCCTGATGCCAACACGCAGTCGTAGAGTACATACAATGTCCATGTGCCCATTCGGCCGTTGTGTGTGATGACGTAAACACGTGGCTCTGTCCAGACGACCATGGTGTTGAGGCTCAAACGAGCCAGTCACTCTCCCTCGCCTTTCTCCTGGGACTCACTGGTTCCCCCGCGCCATGGCACACCGCCTCCAACAGATGCGCAGGTAGCAGAGCTGTCCTCCCCGCCTACCTCATGGCTTTCCGCACGCGACATGAGGGTCTTTGGCGTTGAACCACTAAGATCAGATCTTGGTGTCGTGCGCTGCAGCGACTGCAGCAAGCCGGTGCTACGGAGCGCCATTTCCGACCATGCGGGTGAGCTCGCGTCCGCGTCCGCCCTCGCTTCTTGTGCTTATGCCATAATCCACCTAGCGAATTGTAGTGACATACGATCGGGTAAGAAGTGGGTCAAGAGTAAATCAGCAGACGGTGAAGGTACCAACTTATCCTCCTCTCCACGCGCTCTCGTCGGCTGATCCGATCCCCTGTGGTGCGTTCTGCTCGTCAGTGGAGCTGAAAAAGGGCAAGAAGCGGGGTGTGGACGGTGAAGAAGGGGACGACCCCTCCGAACCCACCAAGAAGAAGGCAAAGACGACAAAGGGACGGATCAAGGGCCCAGTGGACTATGATAAGCAGTGCGGGGTCATCAATGACAAAGGCCTCCCGTGCTCGCGTTCGCTCACTTGCAAGGCGCACTCGATGGGCGCGAAGCGGGCGGTCCAGGGACGCTCAAAAGATTACGATACACTGCTTCTCGAGTGGAATCGAGCCAATAACCCCAACTGGATTGAGCCCGTCAAGAAGGAGACTAAGGCAGAGAAAAAGGAGAAGAGAGAAAAGGAAAAGGCAGAGAAGAAAAGACTCGCGATGGAGGCTGCAATCGCATCGGGCATAGATCCTAACAAGGCAACAACAAAGAAGGCACCAAAGAAGACCCAAGTGCCCACCGCGACGAATCGGCTGGATGGTGACGAAGCAGCAGAGAATCTGGACGATCTTGACTCGGAGGTCGAGGTTGACTCGTTGGTAAAAGCAGTCCAAGAGGCTCAGCTGAAAGGAACCGTTGGCATCCCTCTTGCAGTACCAAATTCCGAGAGCTCGTGGTTTGTGGTGAGGCGGGAACGTTTGAGAAACTGTCGGGACTTGTTGGCAAGTGCTTTAGCTCCTGGTGCTGCACGTAGTGGGATCGCCGGTGGGATAGGCGCAAGCATTGCGATAAGTTGACCCACAAGCCGTCCGATGCATGTCAAGTTTGTAATGCTATCGTATCCGAACACTTTGTTACGTTTGTTACTCTTTTCTGGATCTCGTCTCCCACAACTTCGCAACGAGTGGCAGTTCTCAAATGGTCCACCTCCGCGTCAACGAACGCGAGCCGAATCCAAACCCTTATGTGAACTTCATCACCGTACTGCCAATGCATGATCCCACAGTCGAAGAGGCCGCTCGCCAGCTTCTTCGCGCGCTCGCTGCTCTGGTGAAACCAATCATGAAAGAACACGGTTTTGTTGTCAATAGTTTCGAAGAGGTGCGATCCACCGGCTCCATAATGACGACCATTGGTCAAGCAGATTCTGACCTGGGCACTAGTACGAGTACAACAGAGTCTTTGCAGGCCGGAACTGGAACCATGGCGAGACTATAGGTGATTTTATATCCTCCTCTCCGGGTATGACTGTTGATGAGTCAATTCTGTGACCTTTCCAGAACTTGTCCTACGGTCATCCACAGGATCACTGCTCTCCCCTCACTGGTTGATGAGTACGCTTTGCCATGAGGTAACTTATAGCGAACAGTTGGGCACGTATACTGATCTCTTGAATCTAGTTGGCTCATATCAAGGTTGGCAAACAACCATTCTTTAGTCATCGTACGGAAGAAATCATACCAGGCATCCTCATAGCACATGGATCACGGATCGGCGTTCCAGGCCCTCTGGCGTCAGCTCCAGCAGGAAGTGCGTGCTCTTCAAAACAGGGGGTACTATGGGGATGGTACGATACCTTGTTCTACCTCCCCCCCCATAAAACCCTGACACCCCGATGTGTCTTAGGCTGCTGGTCATCTGGTAATAGGTTGGCCGATTCGGTTAAGATTGCAGGGCAGGGTGTCGAGATGGGCGAGCTCCCTGAGTATATGGTGTGTTTCAATTTCCAGACAAATCACCTTTCGCTTAGACTGAGTAAATTAGTGCGGTGGTGCCCACTCAAGAGCGCGGCCCGTCTCCCGCCGATCCCGCAAACACCAGGGTCCACAGGCATCGAAAAGGCGGAAAGCGGGATTACGAGTTAATTCAAGTGCATTCAACACCATAGGGAAAGCTTTGAATGAAGACTTGGAAGGGCAGAGTAAATTGCACGGCGTCGGATTCCGCAGGAAAGCTACAAGGTTGGTGTGGATGCTCTTTGAGATCTGTTCGGTAAACATGATATTGCGCAGCAAGCGGGCGAGGGAGGAGCGTGCACTGGCCGCTGAACAACGAGTCCAAACTCTTCGCGGTAGAGCAACTTCAAGTCTTTCTACACCGCTAGCTGTCGAGTATGAGTCAGGTTCAGACGACGAGAGGCGAGACACTGAGACGGACAACGATCGTCGTCGTACATTGCTGGAAGTCATCAAGGAAAGAGATCTGGACGCACTCAGGGCCACGACACTTGATTTGGCGCACGATTTCCTGTTACCGAATGGACACTCCAGAGAGCAAGGAGATACTTGTCCTCGCGGTTCTTCCCATGGGTCCAGTGACGGAACCTCCCCGAGTGACACAACATCTATACGACCGAAGAAGAAACGGAAAACGTTACAGTCCAAACTCGTCTTCCCCCATGAAACTCCCGCTACCACAGAAACAGTAAAAGCCAAACGCCAGGAGGATCTGTGGGCTTGTATAGTCTGTACACTGTGAGTGCACATTTCTTTTTCTTGAAACGGAGAGTGGACTTTCTCGGTCACCAGGAACAACGAACCGATCCATCTTGCATGTTCTGCTTGTGGCACTCCGCGGGGAGAATCGAAATGGCAATTGCTGCCGTAGTACTTAGTAGACATACTTAGTAGACTTGGTGTGTAGCCGAGGGAGGTCACGTGCAAGATCTCCCTAGTGACACGTGGACTTGAAACACTACTCTGAGCAGCTTGACAACCAAGTCTCATCATAATTGACAGTGATTAGCATTCGAATCATATCGTCTTACTCGCCGCGGTCTCACATCACTGGCAAGCTCAGGCTAGCACTCTTGTGCGTCAATGGCTCAGTCGAGCGAGGAATATCTCGCGGTCCTCAAGGTTTCTTACGACTATGAACCACAATCCGAAGATGAGATTGCAGTCAAGGAGAACCAGATCGTCTTTCTCCTCGAGAAGACTGACGACGAGTTGAGTTCAATCTTGCTTGTCTTTCTCGCTACTATCAACTTCCGTGTCGATTTAGTTGGTGGAAGGTGAAGGTTAAAGGTGATTCGCAAGGCGAAGACAGCCCTTCAGGGCTAGTTCCTGCTGCATACGTGGAGCAGGCGAGTATTTCCATGTCTTACACAGCGTAGCATTTATGTGGGGTTGCGTAGGCGGAACATACTTCTTTCGTCAAGGCACTATATGATTACGATGCAGCGGCTCCGGGGGAGCTTTCTATCAGAGAGGATGAGATTCTCATGGTCTTCGATCGCGAGGATGAATGGATTCTTGTTCAAAGTCAGAAAGAAGGCGG
>JBBPLV010000120.1:0-34840 GCA_038089975.1 Boletellus ananiceps | reverse complement strand
GTTGGACCCCGAGACGGCGCGTTCGGCGTGTGCGCTGGTGCTCGCCGTGTTTTTCGCCTCGCGCACCGCGCTCAAGTTTGGGCTGGTGGGCCAACGAGGTCGGTCGGCCGCTCCTTTTTTTTCGTGTGGTGGTATGGCTGACGCTGGGATTAGGTGCAGCGGAGAAGATCAAGACGAACTAGGATGCCAGGTGGGCTGGATCTCGAGATCTCACAAACGAGCGGGAAGGATTTTAGAACGAGTGCTGACATTTAGTTTACCCGACTTATGATGACCATGAGAACTGATGGTAGAGGTGATACCAATGAACAATTTGTTGCAGAAAGATTACAAAGCTCCGATCGACAATGCAGACATGCGGTCAGTACAAAGCCCCGGTCGATAGACACGTTAGGTGTGCATGGCAGCATGATTAGAAAACCGATACAGCATTAATGCATAAAGTGAGTATGTAGTGCGGAGAAAAAGGAAGAGTTGACGATAAGTGGAAACATGCGGTGGAAAGATCCGCAAGAGAGGAGGGCGTTAGCATAGAATGGCAAAGGTTACCCACCTGGAGAAATATCCGAAGAAGATGCATAGTCCATGTCTTGATCAGAGAAGCCAAATTTCGAGGAGCCTGAGTCGCTGGTCGAGCCGTCGGTGTCTTGGCTTTCGGTGGTAGTCCCACGCATCGCTATCTGATCCGCTAGTCCAACGATACGCTTGTCCCACTTGTAGTAGCAGAACCGAACAATCGGGAGAGGAGGTCGGCCCTGGAGGCAGTCATATACAAACCGCTGAATCTCGGGATCGACAGTCGCCCAGACGGAGCTGCGGATAGTTAGATCCTCTATCACCTGTAGCACGTACGCACCCATATACTCGCAGAGAGGTCCCTGTCCTGATGCATGATCGACATCTTCTACAAAGACGTTGACGGCGAACGCGGAGGCCACGATATGTTGAGGCCAGTATAGCGCATCCCCCCAGCGATATGTGCGTGTCTCGACTGTGGCAGCGGGATCCAAAGGCCTAAAGTTGGAGTCAATACCGCGTTTGCAAACAATGGGCCAGATCGAATCTTCGGTTGGCATGATAAAGGCGGCACCATCCATACGTCGGGCGAATCGGTGGGGGCCGATGATGTCGCGTGCGCGGATAATGAGGGCGGGAATTGGATTCGGGTAGACCAAGGACCAGTCCACTCGGAGCGAACGCTGGACGGCTTGGATGGTACTGATGAAATAGTGATATGCGAACCAGAGTTCGGGCATCCTGAACGGAGATGGCAAGGGACGCATGGCATAGTATTCGGATGATTGTGCATCGTGATCGTCCAATCCAGTCCTTGGGGTGTGCCCACCGGTGAAGGAAAACAGCCTGAAAGCCTTGTCGCAAGTCGACGGGATGAGGGGGAGATGTTGAAATCCGAGCCTGTCCCAGGTGGCGCGCCGTATCATGGCCACCACGGGGCTCGGACACGCGTATGCGTCGGGCAAGTAGACAAGGTGATCCGACACAGGTGGGGGGTTCGAGTCAGCCAGTGGATCATCGTATTGAGCTCGGTCGTAAGGATCGTTCAAAGGTCTGCCCGTCACAGGGTCCGTAAAGGGTGTAGAATAGTCGGGTACCGAGGTGAACCGATCGTCGTGTGGCCCAGCTGGAGTGGATTCAGAGGACCCAGAGTTTGAGGTCATGGAGCATCCGAGCTGACCACAAGGAGGTAGACAGTGCGGGGTCGGGGGACAGGGAGTGGCGCAAGGCTCGGAAGGGGTGGGCCTCCCACCCACATTGTCCAGAGGTCCAGGCATGGGGAGGTCAGTGTAAGAAGACATGGGAGACAAGATGGGATAACCACTACAAGCAACATTTATACTGGCCACGAACAATGGCCGATTGTTGTCCAGGGGGTGGCATATGGTGCAAGGAGAGCGGAGTCAACAACGGTCCGGTGGACTAGCGGCTGTGATGGCCCCAAGTCAGGAATGCGAGATGGTTTCGCACAGCGAGATCGCCCGCGAGTGCGCTGGTTCAAGACTGTCCCCTCCGGAAAATTTGGTGTCCACAGTTTCTCACGTCGTAAGACGTGAATAAGCTTGGAATAATCGATCCGTGATTGGCCAGGGAAGCAATTCCGCAACCTTCTGGATCCGCCGAATTAGTCACAGGAGACCAGGCCACGTCGTCAGCCGCGCTGTGGGTCGCGCCGCTCGCAGACCTTTTTTCGCCGACAAAATTCGTACCATTAGCAGCGGACAACAGTACCTATACACAGCTAGAACAATAGACACATCCTGGCGTTGCCGCTACAACCACGAATACCGTCTAGCAGCATGAACCAGCCTTGGGGGACACAGACGAATCAATGGCAATAGGGATGGTATCGCTCGTCGGTGCCCTGATCGCATCCGCCGATTGCTCGAGCGACTTGCTCGACGTGATCCGGTAGATGTCTGCCCACAGCGTCAGTACTCCATGCAATGGCACGTCGGTGGCGCACTGACCTGTGAGGATAGTTTGGAAAGCCGACTCCACGTTAGAGGCGTCCAGCGCCGAAGTCTCGATGAACGACAACTCGTTTTCACCTGCAACAAGACGTCAGACCGTGCACAGAATCGCTCAGGGTCCAACTGACTTGCAAAGTTCTTTGCCTCCTCCGTCGGGACAGCCCTCAGATGCTTGAGGTCGCTCTTGTTGCCCACGAGCATGATCACGTTATTCGAGTCGGCATGGTCCCGAAGTTCCTTCAACCACCGCGTCACGTTGACATATGTGGCGTGCTTCGAGATGTCGTACACCAACAACGCGCCGACTGCACCACGATAGTATCTGGACATGCAAGATCCGAGTTGAGCAAGGGCGGGTCAAGGGCATGCTGTGAAACACTGACGCTGAGGTGATCGCCCGGTACCTTTCTTGGCCTGCAGTATCCCAGATCTGGGCCTTGATGAGCTTGCCGTCGACGGTGATGGAGCGGGTCGCAAACTCGACGCCAATCGTCGATTTCGAGTCCAGGTTGAACTCGTTCCGGGTGAACCGCGAGAGCACTTGGGAGAGCCGTCAACAGCAACCATCAACACACGAGACTAAATCTCATACAATTTCTGCCGGAACGGACGGGGGTCAGCGGGGGTGCGCGCTGGGAAACGTTCGGGAGTGACGTACGATTTGCCGACACCAGAATCACCAATTAGGACAACCTGGAGTCACGGTCGGGAAGACGCGGACGGGGGCGAGATGGGGACGCACCTTGAAAAGATAGTCATAGTTGCTTCCTTCGGTCATGGCGAGAGAACGATTGGGGAGGTATCTCACACGGCTCTACGCACTTGGAACTGGGACAAAGGTGGGGCAGAGCGGAGATTGAAAAAAAGAACCATTTTTGAAATGCAAACAAAACGCGCCGCGCCTGACTGTAGAACCGTGTCGAACCCTGCTGCTTGCTGGAGGGACTTGGCGACCGCCGGACTCGTTTGGTAGTCAAGGAAGTTCAGAGGTTTGTGCCTTCCCAGCTGAAACGTATCCCACGTCAGTCGACAAGGTTGTTGAAAAGGGCTGTTTGCAATATCTGGCGCATTCGTACGAGTATCTAATTCTACCGCAAGGGATCTGGAGACGGGAACGGGAGCGATACGGTCTCTGTGGAAAGGGGTGAGCGCGCTCTCACTAGTACTTGATTACAGAGACTGGGACGAAAAGCATATGAGATGGCTCAGATCGCGGCATCAAGATGTCCAACAAACTGATTTGGGTCGCTCCAGAAGAATCGCTAGCGTAACACTTGCTCCCGCTTCGCTCAGAGCCAGATGTCTGAACCGAGACGGGTCTGCCAAATCATCAAGGTAAACTCGGGCGCTGATCCAGCCGTCGTGCATCGCGGGCGGGGTTCTTGATCCAGACCCACCGTCGCTGGTCATCCTGCCATCGATACCAGTACTGACCCCCCGTGTCGTGCACAGCTCAAACCCGAGCGCGCCGCGGAATACAAGGCCGTTCACACCGCCGTCTGGCCCGCCGTCCTTGCCACCCTCGCCCGTCATCACATCGTCGACTACTCCATCTATCATTACGCCCCGCTCCAGCTCCTCGTCGCCACGTTCAAGTACACCGGCGGGGACTATGCCGCGGACATGGCAGCGATCGCAGCCAACGCAGACACGCAGCGGTGGTGGAAGCTGACCGACGGGATGCAGGAGAGCTTCAACGAAGGTGCCACGAACAGTGGCGGAGCCGTGCCGTGGTGGGCGGTGAGTAGTACGCGAGGTCGGGGCTGAAGGGCACCCAGTGACTGCATACTGAATGACGTCGACCGTTAGGATCTCGAAGAAGTGTTTTACTTCGAGGGTGGTTCCGCTGCTTAGCATTTTCCCCCTCCCCTTTGATGACGTTTCCAATGTTATTATGACTTTCAGCAAGATCAGCAAACTCTCCCCTCGGATCAGATCGCAATATCGTATGCACACTTGCCCGCTCAACACTCGACCTTCACTCCATCCGCAGCCCGCACGTAGTCCGCCTCCACGATCGTATCAAATCCTGGCTCCTCATCCACCCTCGTCGGAATACTCTCTGGGTCGATTTCCAGATTGAGAAGCCCACGTAGGACGAGCAACGCTCCCAACTTGGACGATACCTTGTTGTCTTCTCTGCATGCCGCGCTGTGGATGCCTAGTGCCACATTTGAGATCAGGGCGGGTGTCCTCGACACGAGAGAAGAGGCGAACAAGACGTACAATTCGTACAGCCTGCCTCGCATGGACAGCCCTCGACGGCGTCTTGCGCTTTGTGCAGAATTTCAGAAACTGACGTGCGTGATGATTTATTTACAAGACGGGGCATACACACGACCGATCGAACCCACCGTGATCAAAGCCTTGTGCTGAAGCACCACCCCTGCCCAGCGGGTCGTAAAAGATGAGCCTACGCCGCAAGTTTAGCGAGATAGAACGCCACATCATCTCGTGCTTACCTCGCAGGTCGCTTCCGCGCCGACTCGGTGACCTTGTACTCCTTCTCGGCAGCCTTGCACTCCGTCTTCAGCTCTGCCGCCAGCGCAAACTGCTTCATCCATGCATGACTCGCAGAGTGGATCGCTTCGGCGGGGCGCAGACCCTTGGATCGCATCAGCTCCAGGATAGCTTTCGGAACGTCGAGCCAGAATCCGGTACCCTGCCGTTCCCAGGGAGGCGTATCGACATCGACAACGTCCAAGATAGACTTGTTCCTGAAGTCAACGTCGTGAGTGGAGCCCGTGCATGCGCGCCAGGGAGGGGTAGCTCATACCTGATTTTATAAAAGCCTGCACGGGACCACGAGTGTTGAGCCCGAGACGTGTGTCGATGATCCCCATTGACTCACCATACACGACTGTGACCACGTCCACACCTGGAAGCAAAGCTCGGTCATAGGCGTGTGAGGTCCTTCCCCAACAGACTTACGTCCGAAATACGCGAGATGCGGCGAGTCTGGGATCGCCTTGATGCGCCACGTTTGTTTCGCGTCCACATCGCTGTAACATCACTGTCAATGAGCCGTTTCAAACGATTAGAGTCGAAAACAACACACGTAAAGTCTCTACAAGACATTGATTTTTAGGAACCTCCTAACCCGGACAGAAGATGAAACGGACCTCGGAGAAGTGATCCAGTTGACGTCTGCCCTGATGAGCTTTGCCATTTTCGTGTCGTGACTCACTTGTTTCATCTGAAACCACCAGATTAGCATCATACATCACGGACCATGTCGACTCACGATAAACGTCAGTCCTTGGTGCATGAACTATGTGACGTCTGAGCGTCTGTGCATTGTCGCACGGGATGAAGAGGACCATACCACGCCACCCTCGTACACCTCGAACAGCGCGCGCGAAAACTCGATCTCTTCCAGTATCTTTGGCTCTTGCTTGGTGACGTCCACCAACGTGTATTTCTCTTCCTCCACGCCTCGAATGGAAACATGCTTGGCAGGATATGGCAAGAATTTGGAGTGCGGATGGTACCTGGCCAGACAATGAATCGAGGCCCCAGTACGCGCCGCGCTCTCACGCACCAACCGTCCTTATCCCTCCTTAGCTTGGTATCACACAGCTCGCGGAGCAACGGGCCAAAATACACCTCGTCGTCCTTGCACAACGGCATCTCCTGTGCTGCGCACTGCAAATGCACCTCGAGGATCACCTTGCTGTCGAGATCGATTACGAGGTCGTTCATAGGCTTGTCAAACAAGTCGTCGGGGTGCTGAACATAGTGCTGGTCTATTGGAATGCTGTCCGCGACCAGGACCGCGAGTGAGTCGCGCGTCCTGCGCCCCGCTCGTCCGGCTTGTTGGCGCTGGTGCGTGCGTTGGTGATGAGATGGCGCTCTCATGCCAGAGGTGCAAACAAGGAATGACGCACAAAGTTTGCTATTCCATACGGGAATCCGAGCATGATGACGGCATCTAGGACGCCAATGTCGACCCCGAGTTCGAGTGCATTGGTGGCAACGATCCCGAGAAGGTTCCCGGAAAAGGCTTCGTTCTCGATACGCCGTCGGTCCTATCAAGATGTTTTAGCTCGACTGCGACAAGACAGTGGCAGGAGGGCCACCTCTTGAGAGTAACCTGAGAGATAGAATGAATATATTACGTGGAGGATACGGAAGCCCTGTTGCGCACCACCGCGATATGGCATGACCTTGGCAAGGATGTCCAGCCGACCCTCCGCACTGAGATCTGCCCGGAGCGTTTTCATCGCCTGTACCTCCACGTTGGCAACCTTCGTTGAGGGTAGAACTAACACTCACCAACTCGCATACTTTGCGTATCTAGAATGCGCGTATTCAATCATGAACTTGGGTCATCGTAGTCGAGCCCCGACCAACGTACCTTGCAAAACAGAATCACTCGAATCTCCCGTTTCATCAAAAATCGCATCAATCCGGTCGCTTCTGATATCGAGCTATTTCTTCCCAGCTTTGGTGCTTGTTCGTCCACGAATGGCGGATCCCAGATGATGTAGTCCTTGATCCCAGATGGCGCCCCGTCTTCCGTGACTTCCTCCACTTCCTGTATGATCAGGCTCAGCTTGGAGTGGGAGAGAGGTCGTGACACGGACACACCTCGATGCCAAAAAGACGTCTCATGTGTTGTGCTGGTTTTGTGATCGTTGCACTGCAAGAAACGAAGACGACGTCTCGATCTTTACCCCCACGTCTTCATTTAGGGTCGCTCTAGTTCTGCAGTGAGAGGCACTTACTGCCAATCGCCGTGCAGACCCTCCGAAACCGCCGAATGACTTGGGCGACGTGGCTAAAGGGGCATCAATGTCTATCCCACAACCACGTTCAGAAATAAGGCACCTCCCAAACAGGTCGGCGTAGTAATGCAGCTCGTCGACGGCCATAAGCTTGAGGTTCCCCAAGAACCTACAATGTTATGGATCAGGTGAGACCGTAGAAGGAGCCTGGCGAGACTACGAACGATCTCCAGAGTTCTTCATGAGGCAGGATCGACGCGTGCATTGTGTCCTAGAGGTGATTGAGCCCGAGTGCATTCCATCTCGTACATTGCGTACAAAGTTGGTGAATATGACAGAAGCACTTGCCCGAATGTCTGCCAAACGTCTCGTCACAGCCATGCACGCACAGAAAAGGGGAGGAAACAAACAAACCGGCTCTATGTTCCTGTGGTGTGTCACCATCGTAGGTGGCTACTTTGATGTGTCGAAGTCCCGGGCACGACCACAGCAATTGTTCCAACGCCGCCCTTTGGTCTTGCGCCAAAGCCTAGAGTACGGAAAGTCGACAAAAACACGGGGATACCACTTCAAGCTCACCTTGGTTGGGTATACAAAGATGGCAGTTGCGCTGGAATCCTCTTCCAACAGCTTTAAAAGAGGGACCTATTTTTGCATTAAAATCCTGCAGGCACTGTACGGACGCTGGAATCCGAATACCTGGTATATGACACTCTTTCCAGAGGCAGTACTTGTTGACACGATGACATGGCGCTTTTTCGCAATAGCATTGACAGCTGTCGCCTGATGCAAGTACAGCGAATTGATTTTCCTCGCGCCACGCAGCGCTTCCTGGATCGTCTCTGACAATGGCTCATCAAGGCACCCTACGGCAATCGCACGTCTGAAATTTTGGTACCCTAAAAGCAAGGTGTGCGACCTGCCTTCTACCGCTTGTTTCGCGTCAAAAGTGCGGCGGTCGACAATTTGATCCTTGTACCACTCTTGATCTCGAATTTCCTGAATGATCTCGTCAATGGAGGGTCGCTCCTTGGGGCACGGGACCGTCAGCTTGTCACTGGGCGGCACAACTTTAGCATGTCCTTGAGATTTGGGGTTGACGGGGATGTGATCCTTAGCAGCAGCTTGGAGAAGGGCGACAGTATCTTCCCCGACAGGCGTCGCAACAAGAAGCCTGTGGAGGCGCTTGGAAAAAGAAGAAAAAAGAGCGAGCATGTTAAACGATGGACGTACTCCTCGACAGCACACGTAAACCGCTCGTCACGGTGTTCGATCAGTTTCTTTGTTTGAGCAGGTGTCATCGCAGGGGGAAGCGACAGGCCGGTACTGAGGAACGACATTGTCATTAAATGCACACGCATCTATGTTAAACCTACCCAGACAGATCTTTCCGCCCTCTCGAATTTTGGGCAAACTCGAGTATCAAAACGTGCTCCTCTTCTTCCACCCCAGGAAGCTGGGACGAGGGTATGGAAAAGTTGGGGCTCTGACGTCCGCTTCGTTGCTGCTGAGAGAGCGTTTCCGCGTTTATGCGTAGCTCATTGCGGGGTACGTAGGCGAATTTAATGAGATCGGGGAGGAGCGCTCTTAAGTGCGAGTCAATATACATGAACAAGAGGAATGGCATGACGTACTTGAGCTCGGCGACTTTGGCAAGATCGAGTGGTCTGGAGGGATTGTGTAAGTCGGTAGAGCCCGGTCAGAGGGGGATGAATGTCCAACCTTTTCAGCAGGCCTTCCACGGAGGACCGTATGACTGGAAACGTGATTGCCAGATGCTTCCGGGATGATACGAATGCAAGGACAGTGTTGAGAGCCTGAACCGTTCTCTAGCCTGAGCAAATGCAACACTGGAACAACGGTAACTATCTCACCTTGAAGACCTACATATGATTATACCATGAGTGTGTCGGACAATAATCTTGGATACGCATACCTTGGCGAGCTACGCACGAAGCATCTCAAAATCAGTGAAGTGCAATATCTTAGAAGGCCCACTCACGTCCTGGAAATACTCGGGCCAAGTAGTGACGGAGTCGACATCCTGCTTCTGCTTCCCCTTTGCTGCAATGAAAGTCCTTGGCTTCTTGGACGGCTGCCTCGCGCTAGCGCTGGAGGACTCCCTGCGCTTCATACCCCCGTCAGTGTGCGAGCTTTGAACGCGCATATGAGCGTGACGCGACGCGATACGTGATGTGACATGTGTTACTTGTGACAGTAGCTCTCCGACTCTCGTCCAGCACAAGATCCAGGATGACGCTACCTCTCCTCGCCCGGGTCGTCCCCAAGTCATCCTTGAACCTCGCCAGAGTCTGCCCACCTCCGCTTACGAAGAAGCAAGAAAAGTCGCTCAAGGAGCCACTCATCAAGCTCATGCAGAAGCGGCAAGAGGAGGCGGGCGCGTCCTGGCCACCGAATCTGCGCATTGAGCCTGTTATCTCGAAAAGAAAGATTGGAAATGCGCCAAAGTCGCTGAGGTCGACGTTGAAAAAGATGTTGACGGAGCGGTGAGGGTGCCGGGCGCTTTTGTTCGCTTTCTGGTATCGTCTAGGTTGGATGCACCCTGTCCGTTCGCATATCAAATGGCTCACCTGGTGGTCGTTGCAGATCTCCAACATGCAGGTTCCTGCGCAGTCTAGCTGAAAAGCTGCACCTGCATCCTGTGCTCTTCCAGAACGTGGATACTATGACTGCTATGCCATCGAGGTCCCAATATCGTTATTTCTACAATACCATCCAAGTCCATGGGCTTAGTTTAAGTTCACATTCCCTTCAACTGCTTCTCTTCCTTGCTCAAAGACCTTTTCCAACAATTGGTTGAACCGGTCCTTGTACTGGGCGCATGCACCATGCCCTGCTGTCTCCCAACACTGATAGTCTGCTTCAGGCATGCAGCGCTTCAGGTGTTCGCCTTCAGTGTGAGAGATGATTACATCCTCAGCAGCACTGAGAATCAGCACTTTGGGCACGGACGCAGAGACTTTGGCAAGCCGATCTGGTGTCATGTAGTGAGTGAGACCCGCTGCCATTTGGCCAAGGGCACCAGCGAGTGTCTGTGTTTTGGCGATCTCCATCCTTTGATGGAGAACCTGCCAGGTGGACAGGGTCAACGAATCATCTCCGAGACCATGGCACGCACCTCCCGCTGCACTTGTCTATTGGTTCGACCGTCTGGGTCATTCTCGGCCAATGAGTCCAGCCAGTTACTGGGAAACATCATTCTCTCGAAGAGTGAGAGTCTGATATCTGGTATGTCTGGATCGGCCATGGTGGGCTGTCTGAGGATCAGACGAGATGGGATGGATGACCAGAGCAACCTCGCAAAACGCAGACAGCTGGACGGCTGGAGAACATCGGTCATTTGTATCTGTCCCTGCATGCACACATACTGAAGGCACATTGGCCCAAAGATATCCACCGGCACGCGTGACAACAAGGCTGAGGGTCATGACTCGGTCGGGGACGCGGTAAGCGAATTCTGGGGCAGGCGTCAGACATTTGGTGACGCCGAGACATGGGTGTATACCCTGGGCAATCATTCCACCCAAAGATACGCCGACGACATGCAGATTATGATCCTGTGTCCACTGTAGGTGATCGAGGAGGCAGAGAATGTCTTCTGCCATCTCGCTGGTCCTGCTCCGAGTCAATATCTCGCACTAGTGAGAAGTGTTTACTGACGAATAAGGACCCCAGGGAGAGCCACTGAGACCTACGCCGCGGTTATCAAAGACGAGGGTGGCATACTTGTCCAGTTTTCCGAAATGCTCCACCTGGGGGAGCCAAACAGAGGCAGAGTTACCGAGCCTGCGAGCGAAATGAGCCCAGAACGCGCACAGTGCCAGTGTGAAGCACCCCACGATGAAGACAATCTTCTGTGGGCCGGTCCCGTGTACTTCAAAGTAGAGGGAATGACTTTTGCGCCGGTCACGGGTGACCGGGCACATTCCACGGCGAGTGCATGTATGCAGGTCGAAAATGCACTGGGTCGCTTCGTGGTTGTCCATGACCAAGTTGCTCTCTCTCCTCCTCTTTTCCCTCCTCGCCTGCGCCGCCTTTCGCCTCATCTTCCACCAGTCCATCCACCAATCGGGCCTTCATTCCAAACTATCTGCCATCAGCGACCCCAATGCTGCCCCGCATCCGTATCGCATCCCGTACACTGGCATCCCCGCCGTAGACAGACTCTTCTGTCACTTGGTCGTCTTCTTCCACACCCTCTTCGATCTGTCCTACCCTCCCCTCCTCGCCACGCTCTTTCCCGTCGTTGGCGTCGTCGCCTTGGTCCCCTACCTTGAAGCCGCCCGCGATCGCCCTCCGGTCGTCCTCCGCATGCCCACCGCCGTCGGTATCGTCTTCCAGCTCGCCTCCATGGGCATCACCATGCCTATCTATGCCCTCCTTTTCGTCATCGCAGGTGCCCCCTCCATCCAACGCAGCGCTACTTCGTCCTCCAAAATTAACCAAGGCAACGCCGAAGCCCTTCTTTTTGGCCTACTCCTCGGTTACGCCCTTCCCACTTCCCTCATGCTCTTTCTCGTCCGTTCCTCGGTGACTGCTCTCTGGCAGCCTTTTCCACTCCTCATCGCCCTCACCATGGCTACATACAGTATCATCCGCCCTCCCTCGCGCCATGTTCAGTCAGGGCATACCACCGTCCTACTTACCCTTGTCTTCACCTTTGTCCTCTCTGCACTCCTCCACGCAGTCTACATCTGGCCTGTTCTCATGGACTCTGCCGCGCTACAAGCAATGTTCGTACCCTTAGGTACACTCGACCCGGTAACCTCGTCTGTGGAAGATGGTGTGCTCGAGTTTATCAAGTGGGATTTGATCTTTGGTGCTGGTTCAGTCGCACTCGCAACTTTTTGGATGGCAGACAGTGTACTCGGCCTCGTCGGGATACTTGTCTGGTATGGCATCGCGATCGTCGTACTTGGGCCCGCTGCTGCCATCACCAGTGTGTTCTTGTGGCGGGAAAGACGACTTAACGGACAGCGCCATATAGACAAGACTACATGAGAGGAGTAGAACTCTAACCGAGTACATCCGCCTATCTATCATCTATCCCACCATCCCACGTATATATAAGGTGCTCGTCGTTGCTACGGGTACATGTTCCGAGCCAGCAATAGGATCAGTAAGCAAGAGTGCGTGCCAACGCACTGGCCAACTGGTCGTCTCCTTCATCCGCCTTTCAATGTCCACAACATGCAAAATGGTCCTAGCATCCCGACCACCTCATAACAAAGAGAGCAAGGTAGATACCACCAGGAAGCGGTTGATCGGTTCAGGTTCAGAACATTCATCAGGCATTCAGAACCCGGTTAGCCGATCCAGCTTGCGATGGCGACAGACAACAAGGGAATGGTACGCTTTTTTGACTCAATTTGGATCACATCCCGCAGGACGAGCACAGATTGGACCAATCGGAGGCCTGTTCTACGTTCGTAAACCTCGAAATCTCTGTTGGCCGCTAATTTCATTTCACTTGCGCAGTAGATGCCGAACCCTTGTAAGTCACATGTATGTCGTACGCATGTGGAAGGAGTATCAACCAAAGCTTGCAAGTGTGAGATTCAAGGCAAAGAAAGAAAGAAACCTGGTGACCTGTCAGCGCACACGGACGGAAACCAACCAGCGATAGAGCAAACAAGAAACAAGGACTCCCAGGCCCTTCAAAAATGGCATGGACGCGCACGTAAGTATCGACTTTTTGGATTTTAGTTTATGTACAGTGTTTTGCCTAGCTGGGCCCGTCGTGGAATGAGATTCTTGTCAGCCCGTAATTTCCCATAGAGCCGACGGGGTACCGGCCATAAGAGCCCAAGACTCATGAATTCACTCCACTTGGTTGCGACGTGCTTCCCCCACCGTCTCCCCAGCCACTTGTAGGGTCTTCCGAGTCCGATGTTGCGAGTACCTCCTCTCTGTCTCGTGACTCTTGTTACTTCCCTTGTGGTCACCGCGTTGCACGTCCAGGTACCACTCAAGTCGAGTCACCATGTGTGGCAAGATGAGCCCCTGGTCGTTCCTGATACTGATATTCATCCCGGATGGACCCTCGATGAACTTCTAGATCCCAATGCCACCGATCATCTTGTGTTCGAGACGGTACACTCGTTGCTGCAACACTGGCCCAACGCCCGCATGAGAAAGGGTAAGCAATCTCTGACGCGCTTGAGTCGCTCTCAATGAAGTGTATGTTCTCCAGGCCACAACATCGTACCTGGAGTTATTCCGAAAGGAACGCTTCTCTACCATGGCACAGGGAATTGCCGCCGGGCCCGGATTGGGTCGCCATGGACCCTGAATACGCATATTTCTGTTGCCGAAACGTTTGGGTCACTTCACAGCTCCAAGACAAGGCTGAATGTTGGTATCTTACGCTCTCGACTACTCGATCCCTCAAAATCGTATACTTTGACGGTAGCAGTGCCGCCAAGTTTCCGGACGGTTCACTGGATTCACAAGATCTTGTAGCATGGGGAGACTCGCGCCCTGATGATGTATACGCCGAACTAGAGCGGATTAAATATCTTTGTAAATGGGCTACGAAATTCGATGTGGACGGCATCGTCAGGTAAATCGTCACTTCCTTACGTATCTTGTACCGAACATCATTGCAGGATGGGAGTGGATTTGTGAGCAATTGCTTTGCCTCTTGGTGTGGTCCTGCTTGAACAATTTTAGTGAGGTCATGCTTTGTGACTTTACCTCTGGTGTCAGCGAGGTTTCTTTCCTGAACCTAGAACCTCCAAAGCTTCCAGAAGATCATATATGTAAGTGCCAGGTCTCTTACAGGGTAGAATACTCATGTGACTCTGTACAGCGGGTCCTGTCTCATTTGAAACCATGCATGCCGGTTCTTGGCACGATCACTTTCCTGGCGAGACGCGCATCCAGTTGGACCTAGCCAGACTGGTTTCCTTTTACGACATCCAACTTGTCCCTTCACTCGTTCCCTTTCGAGCCGGTCTGGAGAGGTGGAATCACCGTCTGCAAAATATATCCAACGACGATTTAGCATTCGTCAAGTCAATGGTCGAGGCAGCCCTAATGCGACCTTGGGGTTCCCCGAGCGGAATCGACTGGAAAACGCTGATCTAGGCCATAGTCGGTCGGTTCGCCCAGCGTTTCGAGCTGACACGTCACCTCTTGAATTCGCCAGCAACGAGCCCAGAAGATGTAATTGGTCTCGCCAACAAGACTCAAACGCAGTTGAAAATCATGCTGACCCCTTACATCCTTTTGTCGGCCGTGCCGACGGACCCGTCGCGCAAGGATGATCCGGGGTGGACAGAACCCATATACGAGTATTGTGCCACGACACGCGCGCGCCCCATGGAGTCTGAACTGGAGACCATGACTGACTCGGAGAGATTGCTGTTCCGGGCGGTAAGAGGGACCAGCCGGGAAATTTGCGGTGTGGTGACGAAGATGTGGGCAGCCAGGGTGTATGCGGGCATCGATTCGTCGTTGAACACGAAGGAGTCGTTCGACGTTGCCGAGGTAGCAAAGCTTCGGAGCGAATGGGCAGAGGACTTGAACCGGCTGATGGAATGGCTCGATTGGAGCATATGGATCAAGTGCGATCCTGACTGTGGCCCCAGGGTGTGACTGAGAAATTTGGTTGGTACGGTCGATTCACACGAGGATCGACAGGAGCTATGTTACTTGCCTACGTGGCTCGCTGGTTTTCCTAATTACCCTCCACGCCCTAGTCAAATACTGAAGCCTGGTAGGCGTCAAGGGGGACTGACCAGTTTCGAGGCACGAACCGATACAATCAAGCCTGGTGCGAACGAGAGGATCCGGCCCAAACCAAAATGTGTCAATCGTGTCGATCCGTACAAATTTTGACGGGATTGTTGGTGCAAGGACAACGTGCATGATGATACTCCCAGTTTCCCTATAGATGTGTTGGTTTCTCTATATATGCATTTTTGATTATGCCAACCCCAAGGATAACTTACTGTCCGTTGATGTCAGTACGACAATGATACTCGACCCAAGATCAGTAGCATCTACCGTAATATCGAGATGGCGCTTTCCACGCACCATTGATCCTCTGGCGCCTCTCGTGTTATGCGAGGAATCCAAGTGTTCAACGGTGACTACTATCGTGGGATGGGTCATGCAAGCCAATTTGCATTTCTGTCCATCCTTTACTGTGACTATGAAATGTCATAAAACTTACATTGGATGATAGAGCATACTCTGTAGTATCGGGGTGGACATTTTCGTGATTTGTGGAGCTCGGGAAGGTGTTGACCGAGACAGATTTTGACGTGTTAATCCCCACTGAGGGTGCAAGCATGTTATGATGGCATGATTGGATCCGACTCGGTCTATCAACAAGACCTGTACTAACAAAAAAAAAGAAAGAAAAGGAGACAACGGCAGACAATAATAAAAGTATACAAGATTTCTGCTGGGCGTTCACCGCTTCCCGTTTGCCTTAGCCTTTGCGCCACCTTTTGCGGCCCCCTTTTTCTTTGGTCTGTCATTATCCGACTCGTCCGACTCCCCACGCGCCTTGGCAGCTTCTGCTCGCTTCAAGTCCGCTGTGGTGAAAAAAAAGAAGGAACGCTCGTCAATGCCAGCATGCTCTTCCATGCCATACGAAAACGACACTTACATTTGGCTGCCTTCCGCTCGAGCTCGTCCCAATCGTCTCCCTCGTCGCTCACATCGTCGTACGATTCGCTCCCTGGATCGTCGCTCACATCTGACCCATCGTAGGCGCTCTCTTCGGCGCTACTCTCTTCGGAGACGAAATCCTCCGGGTCTGCCTCGAACTCGGACTCGGTGTCAGATTCCTCCTCTGCGTCGCTCTGCCAAGGGTGAACTCAACACGGGAAGCAAGTCGAGAAAGTGAATCGGATTCGCACCTCTGCACCACCGCCGCCTAGGAAACTCCATCCGCCCTGTTGGAAGAAATCATACGGACTCTCGTTGATCGTCTTCATAATTGGTCCCCAGTTCAAGTTGACAGGGCCCTCGCTCAACGGAATATCGACGGAGCTACATGCATTACACCAGGGAGAGGTCAGCGAGTGCCCAAGGACGTCTGGGAGGATAACGCACTCGAGCCAATTCTTGACATCATCCAGTTGAGCACTTGGTATCGAGTTGATATGAAGGGGCGTTTTCGTGAAATCCTTGAAGATGAGAACAACATCAAATTGTTTGAGCGTGAACTGGACACGTTCCAAGGACGCGATTTCAATCTCGTTGAGAGTGACGACGAGGAATGGTGGATCGATAAGGTGGACGAGGCATTCTGTCGTGGGCTGTAGCCGAACGTTTGTCCGGAAAGGGACGCCCTCAAAGGACAACTCTCGGAACGGAATATCAACCTCGACGGTTTCTCCGGTCTGTCCACAGTCTTGTCAGTGCCCTAGTGATAGAAACTAGGTCCAACGTACCGAAGTTGAGGAAGCTTCTGCAATTCGTTCCGCAAAGAGCTTGAACTCTCTGTTGAGCATCTGTCTTCGTTTCCGTTCTTGTTGTTCCATCTCGATCTCATCCTCGTCACCATAACGATGTTTCCGCTTTCTATTGCCCGTCTCATCGAATTGGACGTCGGAGGCCTCCCGGAAGAATTGAATATCCTAGAGCACCCTCGATGAGAATGAGCGATGAACAGAGTAGTGGCTCCCACTCACGTGCGCCTTCTTCTTTCCAATCATGATGGGCGCCTTGAGGTGAATATGAATGATCACAAGCAGCTCCTTGTCACACGGCTGGAAGAACAGGTGCTTAATGTTGCCAAATAATACGTCTGCCCAATCATAATTAGCCAATTAACGAGCATCCCATTCACTGTCAACACACCAATCTTTTGCGATCCCATTGGTGATTGATATCGCAGACCATTTTGGTGAATCTCGACCTCACCCGGCAATCGCTTTCCGTCAAGAGCAGGTCGCACAAACACTTCAGGAAGTTTGTGGGGTCTCCTGCCCTTTACCTCTGCCAGAACATCTTGTTCGATGACATCTGCCATCTCCTTCTTTTGTTGTTCCCGTTTGTTGACTTCCTTCTTTAGATCTGTAATTTGCCTCGAGATTTGGTCGAAACGGTGGCCATCGAGCGAACGGTAGGTGACAGAACGGACAAAGGTTGAGTCAGGGTCCTCAAAGGGCTAGTCATTAAATGTCATCTTAGCTCGCTGCGATGCAAGGAAGAATGGAGTACATACAGTTTCATCCTTCCTTCCAGCAAGTTGGCCAGGCGTTTGGAAATTAATGCGAAGGTACGTATAGTCACCCTCGTCGTTTTTGCTAACATTCTTTATGGTATTGATATGGAAAGGCACTGCGAAGCCGTGCATGGGCAGGATGATCGTTTGAGCTTTGCGATCGACGAATATCTTCGAATCATCTCAGTACGACGTGCAAAGCACAATATACGTGCCTAGTCACTCACCCGTAAAGACTCGACCTCCTTTGGTACCGCACCTTCACCCTTGTAACTCTGGAACCGTTTCCACCCCTTCCCTTCCTTTTCACCAAACCCACCCCCTTCTTCTGAGTACTTGGCAAGACCAGCCACCTGCAAGTTGGCATGCAACCCCTGCTGATGTTCCCTTATTTTGGCGACTGTCGTCAGCAATACTTCCTCTTGAGCAGCGTTGCGCGTCTTGTTGCGCAGCACCTTTCCACCGACAGTCTTGTTCTTTCCAGGTGAACCATTGACAAGAGGTTTCGTCGGAGGCGCCTTGGCGACTTTCGAAGGCTGTACGTCTTCCTCCTCTGCGGTGTTCAGGAAGAAGAGCGTATCTTTCGACGACTTGGCGCCGTCAGTGAGGAAAGTCGCTTTGTCGGGGCCAACTCGGACAGTATCGACAAGGTGCAGTGCGTACCTGTGCCGAAATCATCACGACATGGCCATCATAAGAGCACAAAGAAAACCCACTTCTTCCCGGAGTCGTCCACGAGATCGGAGAATCCCAACACCACGTTAAATACCATGTTTGTCTTGAGTTGGCGCCCATTCTTGGATGAGATGAGATACGCCGAATCCCTGAACTCGATACCAATCTGTCATTTGGTCAATTTCTCCGTGATTATGCTCGCATAAGCAGAATAAACGCACCCCTGAACCCAGGTTTTTGACAAAATTCTTTTCCAGGTCTGGCTTTATCTCCCTGATATATTCCAAGGCAAACTGATACACGTCTCTCAACATCTTTCCTTCCTTCATTTCGCGTACGACCCCAGACTGTAGGGAGACCAAGAGATTGTAAATTGCCTCTTGTTCCTGCAGCAGAGTCAGGCTTGCTGTGAACGAGTAAAGGGTCATGACTGGCCTTTGAGGGATCGACAATGATGCTTCGCCCAAGGTTTGCGCAGTAGCCTTTGTAGCGCAATCCAACGGCAATGAGGAACACCCCCTTGTGAGCTATGAGGTCTGTCGATGACTCGGCGGTGGAGCGAAGATCGTAACCGGTGCTTGTAGACCGAGATTGGACGATAGGTGTATAACAGAACTCTGTCGCACCCCAATCGACCTAGATAGTGTCTCATGGACACCAGGTGCGCACACAGCAACAAAGAGCACGTACGTCGCTCAGCCCACGTCCCTTGCTCCACACCTTCATGTCAGGCCCTTTTGCACCTTCTCCGTCCCCGGTTCCTATCCGCGACTCGATCTGAGCAGCGAATTGTTCATGTGTGATCTTGGCTTCTTTGTCTAGTATCGTCTCGAGCTTGAGCGTGATGTGGTGAACAAGTAGTGTCGACGTCAGGTTTGCAGCCGTGCGGATGTGTTTCTACCAGAATAATGAGGATTCAAACAATGTCCTGTGCCAGTTTGCAGCCTCACAAGTTCGTCTTCGTCCTTGATTGCCATCACAGTGGATAGTGCCGAGGCCATATCAACTTGCTCGGGCTTTTGCGCGAGCTTATCGATGGCTTCAGTCCATTCACTGACCAGTTTTCCATGGGATGTCTCTTTAACGAGGGTGGCGACACGCGTGTGCGTCGAATACGCCTCGATGAACTTGGGAACGGCGTCCGTCGGCGGTTCCTTTGCCTTGGCTTGAATCAATATCTCGATCGGCACCGGTGGACTCCCGTCTTTTATTTGCTGTAGGACTTTGGCTAGGAGCCCCGGGACGCGTGTGAGCACGACGACGCGACGTATCCAGGTCGGATGCGTACCTTTACTTGCCGAGCATAGAATGAGCAGCCTCTCCTTCTCGAAGAGCAAGAAGGTGGAGGGGAACTCGTAGCCCAGTAACCACGTCTGTGCGAGAGCGTGTCGAGTCAGTCGCGGGACCGGCGGACCCATGTGCGACTCACTTGGAACGCTGTGCCCTTCCGGATGGGCTCGTCTTCGGCAGCGGGATCCCCAGAGAGCAGCAAGAGCGCCTGCGCGTTCGCTATGGAACCCATGTCATCATTGAGACTCGCGTTCTAGAGACGGTCCCGCAACGAGCGTTAGGACAACGCTCCGTGCGGAGCAGATGAAACATACGCACACTCCAGCCGTCATAGATGTTCTTCAAGCGAGCGTTGATGAGCGTTTTGTTGAGCTGTACCGCCATGGTGTCCTTGCACGGTGCGTTGTAGCAAAGCGAGGGCGGGCCTGGAGGAGGCTGTCCGCGAAGCGAGCTGGGCGACGGGAG
Organism: Boletellus ananiceps; assembly: GCA_038089975.1. Classification (NCBI taxonomy): domain Eukaryota; kingdom Fungi; phylum Basidiomycota; class Agaricomycetes; order Boletales; family Boletaceae; genus Boletellus; species Boletellus ananiceps. The sequence continues at coordinate 14,987 of JBBPLV010000120.1, read as the reverse complement.
GGGTCGACTCTGTGCTGTGGCCACTGGGCAGAGGAGCAAAGTGCGCCAGCGGTCGGAAATTTACGAACGCGTCCATCAGTGGGCGTGGTTAGTCAGCACCGCCACTCGCTCCTTGTCTCTGTTCCCCAACCATGTCCGAACGAAAAGGTCTGCCCGCGAGCTTTCTGCGCAACATCCGCTGACGACCCCGCAGTGCTGAACAAGTACTTCCCCCCGGACTTTGATCCGTCGCTTATCCCACGGAGAAGGGGCCCGAAGAACTCCCAACAGGTCGTCCGTCTCATGGCACCGTTCTCGATGTGAGCGTTACCAGTCACCTGCCCGTCTCGCTCCGCTGACCGGTTGTCCAGGCGATGTAACACCTGTGGAGAGTATATCTACAAGGGTAAAAAGTTTAACGCGCGGAAGGAGACCGTGGACGGAGAAGATTATTACGGAATCAAGATATTTCGCTTCTACATCAAATGGCAAGTGCTATCTCGGTCACCCTTCTCGGATTCTTCACCAACCATGTCTACAGCATCCTATGTTCCGCAGAAATTACATTCAAAACAGATCCAAAAAATACTGACTACTCAGCGGAACATGGTGCATTGCGTAACTTTGAGCCGTGGAGAGATGAACAGGAGACTCAGGAGGAGGACCGTCTCGCGCGGCTAGAGGAAGAAGAGAATAACCCCATGAAAGCGCTTGAGAACCGAACAGTCGATGCGAAACGCGAGATGGACATCTTGGATGCGCTCCAAGATATCCGTGCCAGGAACGCCAAGTATGAGCGGGTGGGACAATCTGTCGACTTGGTGGCGCGCATACGGGTGGAGGACTTGGAGACAGAAGAGGATCAGCGGCGGAGGGAAGAGGAGGAGGAAGACGAACAACTCGTGCGAGAAGTCTTCTCAAAGGTATCCATGCCAGCTCCGTCTGGTGGGCAGTCGTCAAGCTCCAGTCAGCCATCATCCCAAGCATCAGCGTCGCAATCCGTTACCGTGAAACGCAAAGCAGGAGACGTAGAGCCCGACCTCCACAGCTTACTTCCAGAATCCACGCGGGAACTGATCAACACGAAGACTACTGCTGCTGCCGCACCGCTGGCGAAGAAACCCAAGCCCGACCTGAAATCCAAACTGGGCATCAAGGTTGCGAAGAAGGGCAAGGTTGCTGTATGATCCTGGACTCGGGCCTCTTGATTTATATTTATTGTCACTGTATTACTTCGCGTTCCAAGTATACGTCTGATATCTAGTTTCGTAGGTCAACCACGATCGCTGACCCGGTTCTCTCTATGGCTGCGTTGACCGACATACGGGGTGACTCCGTGCTCCCCGCTTTCGAGTCAACGTGTGCTCCTGCAGCTTCATGGATGTGACCAAAGACATGCAATCGACAATCCTTTAGATCGTTCAATCTAGACGAAAGTGCTGGGCACCCGGCATCTTTGCCTCTCCTTGTCTTGTCAAGCGTTCCATACGGTGGCGTGTGGGTCATAAGAATCTCAGTATCGTTGGGTATCCTGTTGTATATTTCTGGAAAGGGGGTAACCATCGAGTGAGGCAGTTGCGTATGAACAAGCACACCTCGGGCTTCGGTTACAGATTCGTACTGAAACGCGCCTTGAACATAGAGCGGAGCCGCCTTGAGTAAGAGTTTATCAGCGGGCGAGCGCACGACTACAGAGAGCAAGGACCGACCGGCGACCCGTACACCTTCCACACTCTCCCCGACGGTGCCGTGAAGCGCAAGGGCTCGTGTTCGAGATAATGCAGACCGAAAGACACTTGGCTGCGCACGTATGCCCGAGTTTGTTCGACAACCTGTTCATTCCGCCGTCAGAGACCAAACACACCCGCCAGACATGACAGACATCGGGATCCAGCCCTGCCCATTCAACTCCCCACATCTGATCAAGACATAGCTGGTAGCGTTCAGAATCGATCTCTGTCCTCCGGCGTCAAACGTACGCACGTCGTGATTCCCGGCGACCATGCTATACATATGTAACGGACCCACAGTGAGCGAATCGCGGAGGTACACGCGACGGACGACACGCACATCTTTACGGGGTGGTCGAGCGACTTGATCCACTCTATGGTCGTCGTCAGCTGCGACGGAAGGCCCCAGCTGCTCAGATCGCCTGCATGCAACAGCACGTCCCCAGGCGGGACACGATATGTGCGCGAATGCGTGTCCGAGATACAGACGAACCGAGTCCAGCCGGGGCCAGGGTGGGGAGGGAGCAGTGTTCCCTCGACGTCGACGTGGATGGAATACCTCTGGCTAGTGTTCTGGTGGGCGGTCATGCTGGACAAGCACCTGGGTCTGATCTGCAGGGGAGCTCTAGCTGAAGCTATGCGGTAGGGCACACAGCAGGTGGGGACTGTGCAAGCCCTGAGTCTGAACTCGAAGACATGCACCGCGAGACTGGACTCCAACTTCAACAAGAGGGCGAATGCATTCATCCGTCGTCCACACCACCAAGGTCAAGGTCTCTCAGAATAAACACCGCTTCCTCCACACGCATCTCCAGCACGTTCAACATCTCCCGTCTCCGCTCCCATTCTACCAGCACCTCCCGTTCCATGCGTGTCAACAGATTCGCGTCCTCAGCCACGTCCGTCCGCTCTCGTTTTGTCAGGACAGCTTTGACATTTGGCTCTTCTTGCTCCGCTTGCCGACGTGCGCCGATGTTGAACAATGTCTTGTAAAGACTTTTAAGGAGTGCCGAGTACGCTTTTGTCAGGTCGACATGCCTGGACAATGGGTCACCAAACTGCTGAACATGCGCGATAGTAGAGAGTAACTTGCCACAAATAAAACGTTCGCGTCGGATTGCGGTCTGCACTCCTTGGAACTTCCTGCGTGGATATCAGAGAATCGGAAGAGAGCGCGGACAACAACGGTCGGACGTCCTTGTTGGCCATCATTGCCACTTTGGCTATCTACGTACGACCAGGTTAGACATGAGACCCGTCGGTTGAATGGAATCGCTCACGTGTTTCTCGTCCATCTTACCGACATCCAATAGCAACCTGATGATACGCACACCATCATCTCCATGTCGTTCCCGCGTCACCGCCTCTAACACACGTCTTCTCAACCGCCTGCTGATCGTATCGAATTCAACATTGATCTTGTTGTCACCGAGACTAACATAAGACGCCACTTTGCCAGCTGGTGTCGGGTTGTCTGCACATGCTAAGAAGCCGAGGTACTCTTTGATGAGCGAAGAGTTGGAGGGTTTTTTGGAGCCAGTCGCGATTCCTGCCGTTAGGTCCTCGTCGTCCGCGATATGCAACCCAATGGCAGCGATAGAGGTAGGATCTTTTAGAAAAAGAGACATCAGCGACGCTCCCAGTACGCATATGCGATGCAGGCTGATATACCCGAGCGTATGTCAGAAACAGATCGTTGCTTCGACTCCGTTGCTTTGAGGGTGGCCCTCATAACTAGAGCAGCGCTCTGGTTGAACCGTTCTTCAACAGCGGTCTCGATGAGCTAAGTCTACTGCATCAATGTGAGATCGGACCGCCCGGGTCGCCAGATCGTACCTTGTTGCGGATATGGACGTTGAACTTGTCAAAGTTGACCCGAAAATAGACGTCGTCCTATGATGGTATAAGAATCCGTTCCAGGGGGGGGTGACGGAACACTTACATCCACCACGTCTTCAACCACCCTATTTTTCTGCGAGACAATCAAGCAAAGATTCAGTCCCAATAAACACGATCCCATCGCCACGGAACGGCCCTACCTTGGACGACCGTCCACTCGGCTGTTCCTTCGTCCTTCTTTTCTAAAACTGATTGATCAATCTTCGACAAGAAAGAAGAAAAAAAGAAAAAGGCAACGTGATGGCGCAAGAAAAACATACCAATCCGACCTTTTCCGCCTCCTCCTCTTCCCTTCTGAGTCTCGCCTCGGCAACCACCTTGGCCTCTCGGAGCTCTTTGGCGGTCGGAAATCCAGCGATCCTAGCCCTTTCTTCGGCTTCGTATTTTATCCGCTTGTCCCGTGGCGAATTGTGCGACAAAATGGTGGACGGTTTGAGGTATGATTCCGACACGAGCTTGTACAACGATTGCGAGCACACGCTCGAACCTGAGTGAAGCGTGACGCAAAAAACGGTGTCGGAATCGCACTTGCAGGGGCACGAAAGAAACGAGAGAGACGCACTTTTGGGATCGTCTCGAGAGAGTCGCGAGATGATGTCCGGCGGACGAAGCTTCCCGTGATCCAACACAATCTGCACGATCCCCGCACCCTGGTGAGATAGGGAGGAGGAATGCAACCCACCACTCAGTCTTGTGATACTCAAAACGGGACACAAACCATGAAGGAAACGTACCGTCCGACCGAAGAGGTCCTCCGCCAGCCACACATACCGTCCAAATCTTAGTCGCACAAGACACTCGATCATGTTGAACTCGAGGGTTTCGCCGTCATCGTCGGTACGGGCATGCCAGAGAATGTTGTGTTGTACGAGCACGATGATGGATGCGCGTACGGTCCGCGGCTTCAGCCCGGTGAAACGTATGAGTTGCGGAAAGGATAACCGACCTCGAGTCAGCAGCACGGACGCGACTTTCTAGCAAAGAAGTGAGGTACATGGTATAGGGTGGAACGACGTAAAGGGTGCCTACTGCTGTGAGGGGGCCAAAGTGTGTGTCTATGATCTGCGTACACAGACGGCAGGTGTCTGCGTCGGCCATACGTGTGCCGGGGCAAAACGATCGCAGCGAGGCGGTCAGGGTGACATCAAAAGTCTTACAAACGTGACTCCAAATCATTACACTTTCTTTCTTGTCGACTTCTCCCCGTCGATGACCAACTGCTGCATTCATTCACAGAACATGTACTCAAACATGCTTCTACTCTTCGACATGTCCCTAGTGGTATTCCTATACGATCTTAGCGCGCCCAGATCTCATCTCGTGCCAGCGCTCCTCGGTTTCACGCTGAAAAGGTCAGTCACGGATACAGTGCAAATGCGAACAATAGGCGGAGATGATGGAACGTGATAGACAGGGCACAGAAAAATAGTCATGCGAAAAGATACTTGACCTTACTCATGGATGCCAGGTGGATGCAATGTTGACATGGGTGTGCATGAAGCCGAATATGCGAACAGAAATAATAAGTTAGCACTGCACCAGCGCGAACAGGTGCGGATGCACTGCGCAATGACGGGCACGTCGCAGTGAACAGTGTCGGAAGCTGACATGGCCCGTAACATTATTGGACGCGCGGTCGTTTTAACCCTGCAAACATATCAACATGTGGCACTAGACAAGTAACTGCAACGCACAACACACCTGGGGAATTATGAGGATTTTCCGAATATGGTTCCTCATTGGGGTCCAATTCGTCGTGGTTCCTTTTCGATGACGCCTTGCTCGAGAGGGTGATAGAGCTTTCATTTGAGTCAGCATCTGGGTCTATCCAGCCTTCTTCGTTATCCCCCTCGGCGTCTTCGTCGTCCCACTCATCCCAGGCCTCGTCGTGTTGAAGGGTGACTTCGATACTACTACCTTCTTGTCCGCTCTGAGCGTTGAACGAACGATCAAATTCAGCATCTGTATTGTACTCGTGAACGGAAGTGATAGTAAATCAGGAAAAGAATCCATACCAGCTTCACGTTCCAACATCGACATAAAGTTTGAATCAGGCTCGTCAATTTCAGAGAATATCCTCGCTTGATCTGCATTTGGCTCTCGATTACCTGATACCTGCACTGCTATAACACCATGAGGCTAGCACGTAGAGCTGCACAACAAGCACACTCACCGTAGTCAGATTCATCCTTGGACTCACTAGTCACGAGCACTTCACTGCTTGGGACCGGATTTCCTTGGTCAGCTGAGGGTGAGTTAGTAATGTTGGAGAGAAAACACAGGGCATGGACGCACGTAACAGCGGTTCGTCATTGATATTGGGGTTGGTGCGTTCACTCGATTCGGCGCTGAGGATTGGGTGTGCAGAGACTGGAGTAGCTGCCGACTTGTCCTCTTCATCCGAACTGGGTAGGACAGTCTGCGTTTCGTCTACCACGGTTGATGGATCTTGCTCCTCTTCCTCCTCATAATGGGGGGATTCGTCGTCTTGAGCAGGAAGGGCCCCTCCAGCATGCTCGGGAAGTTCCTCGCCATATCGTTCATCATATTCCTCCGACTGAACATCGTCCAAGTATTCGGTGTGCTCGCCCCCAAATTCCGACTCTTGCGCAATAACCGCCGCAGGTGCATCGGTATCTTCTGCATCTGCATCGTGAACCTGATCAGCATCCAGGCCGTCGGATCTGGCAAATTCGCGTTCGCCATTAACGTTGGTACCCTCGTCATCATTCTCATCCTCTAGAGCTTGCACTACTTCCCCAGTAACTTCATGCTGTTCAGTCGGAGGTTCTTGAGCAGTGTCCTCCACTTCGTATTTCTCTTGTGGTATTTCTTCGGTTGGTTCGTTCGCAAGAACGGGTTCCTTGATAGGTCCTTCAACTTCTGTGACGAGCGGTGCCTCCAAACCCTCGGAAACGACCGAGGCTTGCGTGGAGACAAGGGTGGCCACTTCCCGTTGATGAAGGGGTTGTTCTTCAGCCGCATCGTAATGCTCGTGGTTTCCTGTTCAGGTATGCATGAGTTATCAGGCGGTGAAGTCACAAGATGAGACAAACCATAATCGTGTTCCCCTTCCCTAGCATCGGCGCCTCCATGTAAGCGCTGAATCTGCTCTTGGAGTGCATAGTACCGGATGATAAACCGTGGAATAGTGGCACGAAGGAGAAGCCGAAGCGGTCCTACAAAGTCAGATCCATCGTGTAAAATGTTGAGATCGTGTAAACTAATTTCACGCGAATGCACGTTATCCTACCGAACTTTTAGTATGCCACGGTTTCCAAGTCGAAAATTATTACTGACCTCAGAAACCACCAACTGTAAATCGTAGGCATCCAGCACTAGTTCACCTTCAAAGCTGTGGGGGAGACGAGAAAGTAAACCCTCATCCTGACGTAACGCCTCAAAAACGCTACTCAGGGGTTCATAGTACAGCGTGGACCGATTCTCAAGAAGTACCGGATAAGCTTTCAGGAGATTGGAGGATTCCTCTGTAGGTTCGCCCTCTGCGTCAGGCAGACTGAACAATGCAAACCCTGGCTCGGAGAGGCCATCCACAGACAGTAAAACAGCAGGAGGGAGATCGATATAGACACCATCCGAAACATGGAGGGGACCAACGGACTCCTCTTCTGTCACTGGTGCTTGATCTGTAGCTTTTTCATCCTGAGCCGGAGCGCCGGTATCATGAACATGCTCAACATGAGGTGCTGAGTCAGCACTCTGAGACTCCAAGTTTTCGTGCGGGACGGTCCCCGAGTCAGCAGCGAGTTCTTCAGTGGCAGATGGAGCACGGGATTCTGCATCATCCGCACCCGCAGGAGCCTGTGCCTCAAGTAGCTGTTCGCTGATACCGGGAAGATCGCCTAGTTGCCCATGCGACTCACTGGCGCGAGGTTGGTTTTCACTAAGAGTGTCAGATGGATGTGCCCGCTCCGAAACCACCGCCTCCAAGGAAACGACTTCCCCTGAAGCTAAGGGTTCCACATGGGAAATGTCAGCCACTGGGTGGTCAAGGGGTGCAGGGTGCACCCCTGGCTGCGGCCCACCCTGCGATGCAGGGATGGCGGCGTGCTCAGAAGGGGATGGCGACGTCCTTGCTGGATGTCCAGAGTCGATTGGAACCTCGACAGGTGGCTGTAGAGGTTGTGGGGGAACAAGAGGAGAAGGTGCGTGTGACGCGTCGTAAACTTCAATGTCTAACAGCTCGTCCCCGTGAGGATGCGGATATTCAGCAGTTTCGTCGCCCATCTCGTATTCTGCGTTATCGCCGACGTATTCCTCCATGTCTACCTCTACGCTGGGGTGTTCGCTGAAGGCCGAAGTAGTGAGGTGGCCATCGTGGTCCATCAGTGCTTCTGCGAAAAATTCTGCGGAGCCCGTTATCTGCATTGGGACATCGGGATCTGAAGAGAAGTCAAGCATTTGTGCGTCGTACGCATCGACCGATGAAGAGGCCGACATCATAGGTGCCAGCAGAGAGATGCACAGAGTTGAGAAGCAAAGAGAGGTCGGCATTTGCCTTGCCTCTCGTCACGGGTTTAGGGCAAGCTTGGTCCGTGCAGATCACGTGGTATAACTGCTGCCAGCTTCATCGACGGCGGCCGACAGTGCTGGCGGTAAGAGCCAGTGAGTATCCCAGAGATGGCCGCTGAAGGTCCACACGCGGCGGATGTCGAGTTTCTTGTGCGCCGCTCCATGTCCAAGGGGTACCAGCTGTTCTCCCTGATCACCCCACCGGTCTATGTGGCGTATGTGCTCGCGCGCAAAGGCCCAACCCAGTTCACCATAAATCGTTTCTTGCGCGCGACCTGGATTGGAGGAGCAGTCGGTAAGCCTCTACTCGCTCCTCTCGCATCTTCTTTATGCTGTTTCAGGGTGTGCGGCCGGGGGAGGCTTTGAATACGTGCGGTCCGCCAACTCCAGCGAGGTGACCGTCAGAAACAGACACATGCGTGGCACCTATGACGTGCGTCCTCATCCAAACTCGTGTGCTTCGTGCTCACCTACGTGTAGACCGGGTCATTACGACAAGACGATCATTCCACCATTGGTGCCTTACTCTTCGCTGTCTTCACTCCCGCCGTATTCTGGAAGAGGGCAGGCATGACAAACCGTGAGTGGTTCCCAGACCGAGCCAGAAAACTGAATCCGTTCACATTCTTTTGAAGTGGTATTAGGCGGCGCCGGCATCGGTTCATCCATTGGTGTCTTGACACACTACGGCCGCATCCTGACTGGAGACCCTCCACCAGCCCAAGTCCCTGAGATCCTTACTCCTTCAACTTGATCGAGCACAGAGGTGGATGTTACCCTCTTGCGCACAAGCGACCTCACCCTTCACTACGGGCCGTTGGGAGATTTGCCAGTGGCGGCCGTCATACTTACTCTACACCGTACACGATGCTTTTAACCTCTTGCCACGTCTTTCAATCTCCCATCCATGACCGGATGGATTACAAGCAGGTCCTCCCCGACGATCTTCCCGTTACCGTTCTTCTCCCCATCCCCCCCTCGACCCTGCCGACCTTTTTTTCCGTCATAGCAGTCAACACCACTCATGTGCTCTCTTGCGGTGATGCTAAAATGATCCTGGTAATGCACACGAGAATGGAGCCTATGTAGCATGTTCGTGGCTGCGTGTTGCCACCTTTGAGCAAATGTCGACCAGGTGTGGTGTGTTTGTATGTGTCGATTTCTGTGTTCGATTTCTCGCCGGATTACACCGGTCGTCTCTGAGCCAAGGTGATCTGTTGCTTCCCTTTCATGTAAACGGACCATCTTGTTGACATACTGGGCTCCTGCCAATGCGATCGTGAGATGTGCTCGGCTGTCGCTTCCCATCAACACGCACCAAGCAAGTACTTTCGAACCAGACTGCTCATTATTTGCCCATGCTCGTCATCGATGAGGTATTCATGCCCAAGAAGTGCTGTGTACCCATCATGGCCGGAAGCCAAGTACTCCCTCGTTACTATCTTGTATGTTCGTCCGTTTCTCTCTCTCTTGATAAACTCGCCATCTACGAGAACAAGGGTTCCCGCACCAGAGCTAGCAGAGTTTTCCGACGGTGTCCTCAGTGCTTCCTGTAAGAGCCAAATTCCAAGTACACGTTGACCGGGCGGACGACTAGAATCCCAGGAGACGCGCAAGCCGGACACGATGGGAAATCGCCTAGAAAACACCCATTAGCGCAATTCTAATGAAAACACAGGCGACCGCTTGCCCTTCTTGTGCGGGGTATTTGGATAACCCACTCTCGAGCGCATCCCACAAAGATTCCCCGTCTAGCGCAAGTACAACGGTGGGGTCATCAAAAGGTAAAATTTCTAGGATATCTCCTAAGGTGATCTCCCCTTCAAAAACAATTCCAATGAGTGAACTTGCTGCTGTCAGAAACAACCACACCTGCAGGATAAAGTGTATCTCCTCGTAGCGTTCCGCCACATATGAGGACCCCATCGGAGCCAGTGCCATATTTTGTATACAACACGTCGTCATAAGCATGCCTCAAGACGTCCGCAAACCAGTTCCCTGCCGCCGTCTATAGCAGAGATGATTCAAGTTCTCCAGACAGTCGGGAAAATGCGCATACCTCGTCTGTACGCAAAAAATGTGATCGTAGATCCAGCTCTACTTCGGCGACGCATACGGGCGCTTTCAAGGACTCGGATACCGTAGACAGCACGTCATGAAGGATTTTTTCCAGGTTCTCCGAAGATCGCATACCAGGCTGGATTTCGTGGCGTTTACCTGGGCACCAACGCAGCCCAGCCACTGAACTCCACCAGAGGAGAGGGAAATAACAAATGAACACCCACCACGCACAGTCTTGACTACCTTCTTCCTAATGCTGCCTGGGGGGGTATTCTCGAGCTCCAGAGTGAGCTCACTTAGCTCTCCGAAATCTGTTCCGCTCTTGACCACCAGTATGTCGCCGTTGTCCCCTTCAGACCCAATACTTGGTTTTGAAGTGTCGTACCCATCCCAAGCAGTTACACCTCTCGACACGAAGTAAAGGTGGTCATGACCGCCCAGGATGATGTCTACACCGTGCTCGCCGGCTATGGAACGAGTCGCCTGCGTAGAGGGGGATAACGCTAATAAATCTTTAGCCAACTGAATGTCCTGTAGCAATATGAGTGAGCGAGTATTTCCATCCAGGTCACAATGTTACATTTGGGACCCTACAGAATTTATCAGCAATGCGTCGGAGAACATGTGGTACGTGACTTCCTTACCGTGCGTGAGTCAAGGCGATGATGAGGTCACATTGATGTTCCCCACGCAACCGCTGTGACAGTTCTCTTCCTGCCTCTGCCATGTCCCTGTACTTGAAGCTGGGTGGCCATGCTGGTACTGTGCTGATCCAGTCCCTAGTAGCACAGCGGATCATAAGCCAGCCATGGCAGCCCTAGCACTGCGGAACACGAACTCTTCTACGAGGCCAATGATACCGACTCTGACGCCCGACCGCTCCAACACCTGGAAGAGGTGTAGGTGCTCCGGAACACTGCCGGTACCCTCGTCGAGGATGTTGCTAAGCAACCAGGGCTCGCATGCAAGTGAGGCGATATACGCGAGACTACGTTGGAAAGTTAACGTACAAACTTTGTGTCGTCTACCAACTTCGAGAGATGCGGGTATCCTGCAAGGCACGAAGCTCAGCACCACAGTACCCGACGAATGGGGCATATGCAGACCGAAATCGAAATCATGATTGCCTTGATAACCAAATGCACTCGATCAGCAGAGCAGTTACATGGGCCGCGCGGTCGTGTGCAAACCTGTCAATGCGACGTCCGGTGCGAGCTCGTTCATCACTGGAACCTGGATGCATATGGGCCGCATCAAGAAAGGGAGAATATAGTACACGACGAGTCCTGTCTCACCATGTGACTTCCTCGAGTCACCGTACTCTCCACCGACGGCGAAAACAGGTCGCCGGAGAAGAGTGAGAGGCCATCGCGCACCCCATCCGACCTTGCGTACCAATTTTGCCGAATGTCGTCCAGGAGGGCAGCGAACTGTGTGACGTTGATTGTATCGCCGTTTGGCGAGATCTTCTGGGGCGTGACGCGGTACACGTCGTTCCAGTGGACGATGGACAGTCGCGACATGGTTGGGAAGAAGGAAGAGGAGTAGCCCCCGGGGTGAAGGGGTCGCTCTATTTATCCGTCGCTGGGAATTGGACAAAAGGCCACGATTGAATTGGCCAGGCTACCGAGTAACGACTGATATTCATAGGGGCATTTCTCCAAATCTAGAGACTCCACTGTACTGACTACCCGCGGGGGTAGTATCAAGCACTGCAAGGTGGACCATTGGCACGACCCCCTAGTGACCTAAGCTAGGTATCTTTGTCGATCGAGTCGATACACGGATGCTATCCTAATTTAAACACGACAGACGGGGCCTACTTAAGACCTGAAGTACCAAGAAAAAAAAAGGGCGTGAGCCAAAGACCCCCCTTGCAAGCTCCCAGAAACAAGAAACGAGGAGAGTAACCGAGACAAATACCCAATACCGTAGCCGAGGTAAAGAAAAAGCTAAACCAGGCTGGAAGAAAAGGCTGCCAAGAGTGATGAAAAGACGAGGACAGTACTTCTTCCAATTGCCACTCGACTCCGACGCCACCAAGAGAATCTCAGAAAAACCCATTTTAAACTTGGCCAATGGGAAGCCAAGCTCGAGCCTGAACGCTACCGGAAGTGACCTCAACCTGCCGATCAGCGACATCGAGCATTGCTGACCCCCGACAACTGAACCTTCACATCGTCATGAGTGCCGTCGACCATCTTGGTTCTCTTGCGCATCGCCATAGACCCACGCTATCCTGTGCAGCTTCGTGAGACGCACCCCAAAGTCTTCCCGTCATCGTCGTCACATCCTCTGTACGAAACCTCGTTGCGGAGTACAGCCCAATCTTAGCCGCGAGCTAGGTGAACAGGCACTGGATTGATCAAACCGGCAAGAACACCATGTACATTGCCACCACTGCCCGTATCCCTTTTCTGCGCCTTAAAAGGGCGTACTGGAGGAAAGGCTGGCACAGGCTATCAGGGCGGTGGGAAGGAGAAGGCATCTCATACAGTGATGGTAGAAGTGGAAATGATGACATAATAGATGTTCGCGCTATCTGCGGGCTCGGTTTGATCTGGGGGTGCCACGGCTTCCGTATGGGGCAACAAGGTTGTCAAAGAGCAATCGATGCTGGGTAGGACGGTGTTGACGTTGATGGACGTCGAAGAATTGGTTGGCATCAGGAATGTTGGAGCACTTGACACTCGGAACATTGATGGGTCCAGGGATGCTGTTAACGAACAAAGCAGTGGTCTTCCAGGTCTCGTACGTTCGCGTCGGAGGAATACGAACAGAAACACTAGTAGCTGGGTCGGGTATCGCCGTCATCTATGAGGTGATGTCGGGAACTCGGTAATGCCTCTAGTCGTGATTGAATGGGCTCGCATCGGAACAAGTCCTGATCCTGGAAGTGTTGTCAGTAGGCACGGGGCAGTCTCACTGAGTTGGCTTAAGTTTAGGACTAGGTAGTGAAGAAGGGATCAGCGGGCAAGAGGAGAGAAAATCCAACCCAATGCTCGCTGTGTTCCAACATGTCAAGCTTGATTGGTGCTCGAGGTAGTCATCTTCGCCACGACGCACACCGCAGCGAGGGAACCAATCCAAGCGAGGGTCCACCACCGACCACTACCCCCCACCTGCCTCCGCGCTTGCGGCCTCTCGATGTCCGTGATTCGATTCCTGGGCACCTTTGTGGTCGCTGGAGAGTGGACCCCAGGCGAAAACTTGTCAGACGGATTCCTCGTCAAGCTGCCGATCCTGACTGTATCGTCGTGTTCAACTCCGCCTCCTTCAGAGCTTAGGGACGTCGAGACCACGGTCATGGACGATGAAGGTGCAGGGGAGGAAGCAACGGGTTCAGATGCTCCAGAGAAATCCTTGGGCATTCCTGTGGCACCTGACACTGATCCGATCCTTGCGAGTCCCCCACCCGTGTCGACACCGCCGGCCGTCGTCTGTGTCTTGTCCTGTTTCATCTTGACATCCACGACGATCGTCCAGCTCTGAGATGGAAGCGAAGACAGGTCTGACAATGGCCGGGGCGACCACAAGCCGCATAGATTCAAAACCAGCTCAGGTCCAGTCGGTCTCTCATTCTTGATTGGCGCCTCGGGGTAACACTTGCCAGCATTAGCCGCGTTCCAAGAACGTCAACGACCTCCCGAGGCCCTATTGCCACGTCATCGACGAGGCGCTTTCGGAGATCGATTCTGACATCAAGATTGTGGGAACAAGCACTGGGTGGCCTGACCGCCACATCTTCTTTCGCCTGGGAGGACGCCATGGAACCGACGCGAGAGCGAGGAATAGGGCCACGCGAAATCTCACTTGGTCGGAAGACGGCTTTCTTCGTAGTCGCCAAGTGCACCGACCTCACCAGTGCCGCACCCGGACCCACATTCTTCCCCCTCTCTGCGCCCCTCGACGGTACCGGAACAATTGCCCGCCTGGCGCAGACAAGTCCTCGCCAGTCGCAGATCCCAAGCCGACAGGCTTCCCCGCCCCTGTCGTCTCCCGTCGTCCAGGGATCTGCGTCCGCTTACCAGATCCGGGAGCCCTGCATTCGGGACGATGGTCGATGACGTCCCAGATGGGTGTGTCCCCAAGCGACCGTATCTCTTCGTGTTCACGCTACACACCACAAACGGTCTCCTGTCCGTTGTCTAAAGATTCTAAGTCAGTACCATGAGGAATGGCAGCACGAAAACGACATACGCGGCGCGGCATATACCCGTCCTTGAGCATCGTAGTGGTGTTCATGATTCCGACGTTGACACAGGCGAGAATGTGCAACGAGGACGAACGACGAGAGATGCTGGCGTTTCGTGTCCAAGCACGAGGGCTTTTATAGCACTGCGATCCAAGGCTGACCTGTCGAATTAGCATGGCGGCTGGTCCGGATGGATTTTTGACCAAGCATATTCAGAATCGGCCCCGGTCGCCTCGTGAACGGTGCTGCGGGCTAGTGAGCCAATCTATCATGGTACGAGGTCCGGTAACTGGTGTTCACAGGAGAGTAACCCTGCGAGAGTCTTGAGAACGGGATGAAAGTGAACGGGTGTAGAGCGCTCGAGTTGACGAGGCTTGCCAATGTATGCACGTGACTGAGCCTGAGTAGCGAGTAACACGCGTCCGCCTGTATCATAGCAAATCTCGTTCAGTGCCCCTTCTCGACCATGTTGACGCCAATCGTTGTACAGATCACCTAGTGGAGGTGTTGTCCGAGGTAGGGATGTATCTGAACATGCAGGAGGCGTAACAAGAATGAAGATCATGCACGCAGCGCGAGCAAACGCCTGC
>JBBPLV010000119.1:0-35166 GCA_038089975.1 Boletellus ananiceps | reverse complement strand
CTAGGTTTATATATCCTGGAGAACTGTGCACAGACCAAGCTGTGTTTGTACAAATAAGGTGAAAGATGAGTCATTGTGAGTCAGAGATAAAGAAAGGGGTTAGAGTGAAAGGGAAAATGAGGGAAGTGAAGGGAAAAGATAGGGGTGAATCAAGGAATCGTAACAGTGAGTTCCCAAGAAGGGAAAGGTATGTGGAGGTTGGTTGCTTCTAGCCATACCTTATCTCCAACTTTCCATGGAGAGAACTTTCAAGAAGCATGTTATGTCATCAACCAGCAGGCTGAGTCATGAGCAGCAAGTGCTTCTTTACAAGATTCCTCAAGGAGAGTGAGGCAGGAGGAGAGGGCAGGAATGAAGGTCTTTCCTAGGACAGGGCAAGCTTGTGGTTCATAACCGAGCATAAGGGAAAATGGAGAGGCTTTGGTAGAGGAATGAGGAAAGGAGTTATGATGGAATTCAGCAATGGTGAGGAATGAGGACCACGAGTATGGCTGGTTGGCACAAAATAGATGGAGATAGGTCTCAATTTCTTGGTTTGTTCACTCAGTTTGACCATCCATTTGGGGGTGATAGGTGGTGGAAAGGCATACATCATAGTGAAGGAGGCAAGCCAGTTCTCGTGTGAATGCAGAGGTGAACTATGGGCCAC
Organism: Boletellus ananiceps; assembly: GCA_038089975.1. NCBI lineage: Eukaryota > Fungi > Basidiomycota > Agaricomycetes > Boletales > Boletaceae > Boletellus > Boletellus ananiceps. The sequence continues at coordinate 34,517 of JBBPLV010000119.1, read as the reverse complement.
AATCAGAGATGATAGAGTCATGGAGACCAAACCATTTGAATATGTGGTGGAAAAAGAGCTGTGCTACTCCTGCAGTATCAATGGTTTTCAGGCAAGGAATGAGTATTACCCCCTTCATAAGCCCATGGTCGACCATGACCAGCAAGGAATCAAATCCAGAAGAGACAGGGAGGTCAGTGATAAGATCCATAGAGAGCTGGCAGAACAGCAGCAATGCTGTGGAAGGGATGGGAGAGAGGGGTGGAACAGTGGGGTGGGTGTTCACCTTGGACTGTTGACAGAGAGCACAGCCAGCAATGAAGTTTTTGACAAAGGTGGAGAGACCCAGCCACCAGAAGTCACATTCTACAAGGGCCTTAGTGCAAAAGAAACCCATGTGGCCTATAGTGGGGGAGGCATGGAGGATGAGCAGAAGGGGGGAATGGGAGGCAGGGGGAACATACATGTGATGATGAAAGAAGAGGTGTCCATTGTTGAGAGACCAATCCAAGAGAGCAGAGTATGGAAAAAGGGAAGAATCCTCCTGAAGACTTTGGATGGCACAGAGGACAAGAGGGTCTGAGGAGAAAGAGCAACACATAGTATTGGCAAGGATGAGATCAAGAGCAGCAATGATGTGGGGATCAGGGAGAATGGGAGAAGAAACATTGTCCAGAGAGGTATCAACAAGATCCTTGCACAATAAGGCATTGGCAGGAGCTATGCGAGTGCCCAGAGTGACTTGCCAGATGAGATCAAAATCCTGGAGAAAGAGAGACCAGCAAGCTTGACAACAGGAGAGCCTACAAGGGTCCTTGAGATAGGAAAGGTTCTTATGGTCTATGAGGATGGTGATGGGGTGTGAGGTTCCTAGGAGGTATTGCCACCACTCTTGGAGAGCTAGGATGATGGCAAGCAACTCTCAATCATAGATATCATAATTCTGCTCAGCAGGACTGAAGGTTTTTGAGGAGTAGATGCAAGGGTGGACATCACCATTTGCATTGGATTGAAGAAGGACTGTGCCAGCAGTGAGGAGGGAGGCATCCATCATGATGAAGAAGGGATGTGAGACATCAGGAAAGGCAAGGACAGGAGAGGAGGAGAAGCAATCCTTCAGAGTATCAAAAGTGTGTTGTTGAAGAGGGGTCCAGAGCTATGGTTCATCCTTTCAAGTGAGGAGAGTGAGAGGGGCAACAAGATTGGAGAAGTTGGGGATGAATTTGCAATAAAAGTTCACAAAGCCAAGAAAAGAGCAAACTCCCTTGACTGAGGAGGGGGGTTTCCAATCTCAGATTGCAGAAAGTTTAGTGGAATCCATCTGGATATGCCCTTGTCTAATGATGAGACCAAGGTATTCCATGATTGCAACATCAAAGTAGCATTTAGAGATCTTTAGAGAAAGATTATGTTTGTGAAGTCAGAGGAGTACTCATTTGGTCCTGGCATGGTGCAGCTCAATGTCATCCTTGGTGTGAATTCCAATGTTGTCCATGTAGATCTTCAGCCAGTGTTCAGCAATCATGACTGCAAAGATATGATTCATAAAAGCCTAGAATGTGAGAGGAGTGTTGTTAAAACCAAAGAACATGATGGTAGGTTCAAAAAGTCCCAAAGGTGTGATGAATGCAGCTTTCCATTGGTCCTCCTCCTGTAGATGGTTGTTGTTGTATTCCAAGTGCACATCAAACTTAGTGAACAATGTCAAGTCCTTCATGTCATCAATGAGCTCAGAAATGAGGGGGAGTGGATAGGCATTGTGGATGGTATGGGAGTTTAGATAGTAGTAGTCCTGGCAGGGTTGGAGAGTTCCATCCTTCTTGGGTATGAAGAAGAATGGTGAGGCTTGGGGGAATTTTGATAGGACATACAACCTGTATTGAGGTTTTCTTTAACAAAGACTCAACATACTTCCTGTTCAGCAGGATTAAAAGGATAGATTTTGGCAATCTTGGGAACAAAGGACAGTTTGAGATCAATGGTGTGGTTGAAAGGACAGTGTGGGGGTAGAATACTGAACATCTTTTCTGAGAAGACATCAGCAAATTTGTTGTACCAAGAGGGAATGTCTTGTTCCTTGGGTTTTTCCAACTGAGTGAGTTGAGTGGAGAGGATGATCTTTCCAAGGTGTTGGGGGTATGGGTCTGCCTTGATCTCATTCCAGGGTGGACTCTCATGAAGAGGTACCACAGTGTCCTAGAGGGTGAGGGTATTGGCAGCCCAATTGACTGAGGGGTTTGTGTTCTTGAGCCAGAGCATTCCAAGAATAATGCAAGGGGAGCCAAGAGAGGTAACGAGAAGGGTTACATTGTCAAAAGAGTCGGAGAAGATAATGTTGGCAGTGATGGACCATTTGATTGTTCCTTAATGGTTTTGGATTCCATCAACATTGTAGGCGATGAGGAGTTGAGGAAGACAACAGATGGCTGATTGGAGTTTAGGAACAAGGGCAATGTCAATGAAGCTGCTAGTGGCACTGCTATCAATAAGAGTGGTGGTGTTGATGCTTTGAGATCCTGCTTGTAATTGGACTGGGAGACACATAGTTCATTCATTGGCTAGTCCTACAAGTACAGCAGAGATATCTAGGGAAGAGGACATCAGGGCAATATCCCTTACTGAAAACCCAAGGTGCTCTCTTCCCTTGGGGTGTCATCAAAACAGAGCTTCAATGTTTGGAGGATCTCGTCATCATCTTTCCCTCCAGTTTGAAAACTATTGATGTAGGTTTCTAGGGTGGCAGGTGGTTTAGGAGTGGAGGATGTAGAGGGGGTGGTGACATGGTGACTGAAGAGGTGTTGGTGGCTTGGACTTGTTGTTGGTTTCTAAAGGGGTTGGTTGAGGGTCAGGTCTGAGAAGTCTGGGAGGTGAAGGTGCAGCATTGTTGAGCATTATATCCCTTCTTGCAGCATTGGAGGCAAAGGCCTTCCCAGAAGGGAACCAGTGTTCCCTACAGTTACAACATGCTTTTGGAAGGGGACAGGTACTTCCAAAGGGGGTGTAGACCGAGGGACAGCCAAGGGATAAGCTTGAAGTGTAGAGACTCACTTCTAGTTGGATAAGGAGAGGTCTTACAACACAGAGTGTGTGATGGTGGCAAAAACTAGGGTAGGTGATGTGGAGAGAGTGTAGTGCTCTGAGTGAAGAGTGAAGGGATAAGGGAAGGGCACTCAGGTCTCAGAGAGAATCTCCTAGAATTACTTGTATCATATTTGGGCCAAAAGACTAGGTTTATATACAGTCTGGTACTAAGGTTTAATCTCAGGCTGCATGGTGAAACACTACAGTGAAACAGATGAGTAATATCTGAAACAGTAGGTGAAACAATAAAAAGCATGTTTCAATATAGATGAAACAGCAAGAAGTAGAAGAATGATGAAGGTGAAACATCTGATGGAAAAGAAGTGTTTCACCTATTGATGTAATGGTTCTAGACTTCTGGAAGAGTCTAGCCTATGCTGAAACATGAGAAGCATACATGTAATAGATCATTAACCATGGGAGATCATCTGCAAATGATAAGATGAATAGATAAGATAAAGATAAGATATCTTTTTTCAACACACGTATTCTGCAGGCTTCTGATTGTTTCATGTGACTTGCTAGTGCTGTGTAGGCATTCCTTGGATCTTCCAAGTGTGTACCTGGTTCATACCTTTTATTCTGATGTTTCGTTCCATTCCTATGCTTTATCTTCTAGTCTGACCATCATTGGACCAACCTTTTACTCCTTGTGCTATGATTCTTTAGCTTCTTTCACAACTCTATACTCATTCTGCACTTACTGCATTGTTCCTACAATGGGATGACATGCTATACCTTTATTTAGACTTGACCTTCCTGTCACTAGCTTAGCAACGAGTTGACAGTCTCAGGTATGCCCAGACTATAAAGTGTTGTCCTAGGCATGACAAATACAACCTAAGCTTCTTTCCTTCATCCATCGTCGCTCACCATCATCAGAACTCATCTGACTACATCCCTCATCATTTTCAAGTGTTGTGCTCATTGACCACTATGCTTCCTATGGCTTCCTATGCTTTCTCCTACCTCCCTGCACATCACTTTGGTCCAGAACTCATCTGGACTGCCCCTTCCTACCTTGGATTGCTCATCGCTCACTCAGGGAGTCATTAAGGGTAAACCCTTCATCCTAGCTCTGACCTATGTACAAAACCCCTAGGTCAAACATATCGCCCACCTCTCACTTCACACCCACTTACTGTTATTCAGCAGGCACATTCATCTGGAGTAGGTTTAGAGATGTGGATTGCATCAACATCCATGGCATTGGGGTCTGGGACAGAGGAGCAATTGGAGAAGGTGGAGAGAGTTCTATGTCCCTTTTTGAGGGTGGTGATGCAGGCTTTCTGGACATGAAAGGTTTTGGCTTTTTCAAGCCAATCAGCAATAGTAGTGATGGTTGTCATGGAGAGGATCATGATAGCAATCTGTTGATCCAGTCCAAGTGAGAACTGGTCGATAAGGGTCATCTGATCAGTGATGCCTGCTTTTGCAGCGAGGTTCTGAAAATCTGTGATATACTTTTGGAATCTATTGTCTGACTCTCTGTCAGGGCATTTGAACAATTTCTAGATAAGCTTTGAAAGCTCCAGATGGGCGGTGGCTTTGGTATCGAAGGGATAAAATGTAGACTTGAAGTTTTCAACAAACTTGTTGAATGTTTTCTTGATTTGGGCAATGGTGGTGTCAGCCATGCAGTTGTACCACATTTCTGAGAAGGAGATGCCTCATCCCTTGCTCATCTTGTTGAGGGTCATCATGACCTTGTGATTGTCAGTGGAATAGAGCGTGGCATTGATCATGAAGTAGGCCTTCATGGCCTTGATCCAGCAGATGGCATCAGCTGGTTCACCCAAGAAGTCAGCAGAGAGGGCAGCTTTGAGTTTGGACATGACAATGACTTGGGTTGGAGGCTGGGGAACGACTGGTGGTATGAGGACTGGGGGCTGGGGAGTGATTAGGGGTGCTGGGGTTGGGGGCTGGGGTGCTTGTGATGGGGTACGACTATAGGTGCTCTGGGAAGCAAAGATGTGGCAACAATGGTACTGTGGGGTAGGGGCTGGGGAAACTGGGGTGAAACAATAAGAAGGGGGGTCTGGGTTGTGAATATCCTCGTCAGAGGATTCTGGGGGTCTGATGTGATGAGACATGGTGACTGGGGCATCCTACTCCTGAATAGGAGGGACAAAGGGAGATTCTCGTTCTTTTGTTATGCAGGGGCATACCTCAAGTACATCAACTAAGACTGACCAACAGGCAAGACACTCATAAAGAGGTACTACTCAGTCCAAAGGGAACTGGGAAGCTATACAGTCTATGACTGCACTAGGGGTGAAGGATGAGGACTCAGAATGAGGACTTGGACTGAGGGATGACTCAAGGCAATGCTGAATTGTGTAGAATGAGAATAAGGTACAGGAGTTGTGGCTGTGAGTTATATAGTAAAGCAGAATGCACACATACCATGTACCATAAAGGGAAAGAACAAAAGGAAAGCTATAAGTGGAGTCTGAGTTGAATTGGACAAGAGTGTAAGCATCATGACTACAAAGAAATGATGGATACTTTGAGAATGTTCCAGATGAGAAGAACATGAGTGTATTTATAAAGAAAGAGGCCAGTGATGCAGGAATGGGATAAAAGAAGGCATGATAGTAGAAGAATGTGCAGATAAAGGAAAGAAATTGTAACAACAGCATCCTGGAGAGTGAGGGTATTGACAGTCCAATTGACCAAAGGGTTTGTTTTCTTTAACTAAGCCATTCCAAGGATGATGCAAGAGGAGCCAAGAGAGGTGACGAGGATTACCTTGTCAGAGACATCAGGAAAGATGGTGTTGGCAGTGATGGACTATTTGATTGTTCCTTGATGGTTTTGAGTTCTGTCAATATTATAAGCAATAAGAGGTTGGGGGAGATAGCAAATGGCAGAGCAAAGCTTTGGGACAAGAGAGGTATCAATGAAACTACTGGTGGTACTGCTATTGATAAGGGTGGTGGTGTCGACAGTTTGGGTTCCTGCTAGTAGATGGACTGGGAGATGCAAGGTTCATTCATTGGCAAGTCCTACTAGTACAGCAGAGATGTCTAGGGAAGAGGACATTGTGGTAACTTCTCTTAATGAAAACCTGAGGAACTCTCTTCCTTCAGGGCATCATCAAAACAGAGCTTCAAGGTCTGAAGGATTTCTCCTTCATCTTTTCCTATAGTGTGAAGGCTATTGACATAAGTTTCTAAGGCTGAGGAAGACTTGGCTTGAGGAATGGGGGGAGTAGCTGAAGGAATAGTGGCAGGAGCAACTAAAAAAGTACTGGCAGCTTGGACTCATTGTGGATTGCAGAAGGGGTTGGTCAAGGACTGAACTCAAGGGGTCTGGAAAGTGAAGGTCTGACATTGTTGGGCATTATGGCCCTTCTTGCAACAGCAAAGACAAAGGCCCTCTCTGAAGCATCAGGCCCATTTGTCTGGAGTAAGTTTGGAGATGCAGATTGCATCAATATCCATAGCATTTGGGTCAGGAATGGAGGAGCAGTTGGAGAAGGTCAAGGGGGTCATGTGTCCCTTTTTGAGAGTGGCAATGTGAGCTTTCTGAGTATGGAAGGTCTTGGCTTTCTCAAGCCAGTCTGAGATAGTGGTGGGGATGGTGGTCATTGAGAGGATCATAATGGCAATCTGTTGATTGAGTCCAAGAGAGAACTGATCAATGAGGGTGGTCTGATCAGTTATCCCTGCTTTGGCAGCAAGGTTCTAGAAATTGGTGATATACTTTTGAAAACCATCATCTGACTCTCTGTTGGGACATTTGAAGGACTTTTGGATGAGCTTTGAGAGCTCCAGGTGGGCAGTGGCTTTAGTGTCAAAGGGGTAGAATGTGGATTCAAAGTTTTCAATAAATTTGTCAAGTGTCTTCTTGGTTTGGGCAACAGTAGTGTCAGCCATGCAGTCATACCACATTTTGGAGAAAGAGACTCCTCATCCCTTACTCATCTTGTTGAGGGTTGTCATGACCTTGTGGTTGTCTGAGGTGTAAAGCATGGAATTGATCAAGAAGTAGGCCTTCATGGCCTTGATCCAATGGATGGCATTGGTGGGCTTGCCAGAGAAGTCAGCTGGGAGGGTGGCCTTGAGTTCAGACATGGCAGTGACTGGTGGGGCTGGTGCTGGTGGGGGAGTGGTGGAAGGGGTAGGTGCTTGGGAAAGTGTTGGGGGTGCAATGGGACTAGGGAGAGCTGCTAGAGGTGCAGCCAGACTAGGGATGCTTTTAGAAGCAAAAATGCAACAACAGTGATGCTGTGGGGTGGGGGCTGGGGGAACTGCAACAAAGCAATGGGAGGACTCAGGGGTTTGGATACCCTTGTCTGAGGATTCTGAGAGTCTGATGTGATGAAACATGATGACTGGGGTGTCCTACTCCTAAATAGAAGGGATAAAGGAGATTCTTGTTCTTTTGTTATGCAGAGTGTACCTTGAGTATGCAGGCTAGGACTGAACCAATGGGCAGGACACTCATGAAGAGGTACAACTCAGCTCAAAGAGAACTAGAGACTATACAGTTGAAGACCAGACTAGAGATGAAGGATGAGAATTTAAATGAGGACTTGGATTGAGGGATGACTCAAGGTTACACTAGATTGCACAGAACAAGAATGTTGTACATGGGTAGTGTCTAAGGCTTATACAGTTAAGCCAAGCATGCACAGACCATGTACCATAAAATGGATGAACAAAAAGGAAGCTATAAATGGAGTCCAAGTTGAATTGGATGAGTGTATAATCAGAGTGATGAAAGATATCTAAAGGGGAACAATAGACACCTTGAGATTGTTTATGACTAAGAGAATATGAAGGTATTGGTAAAGAAAGAGACCTGGAACATGAGAATGAGTAGGATAAAGACAAGAAAGAAGGAGAAAATGAGGGTGAAGGAAAGAAATCATAATACCCAGGAGTGTGGTTGGTTGGTACAAATGATTCAGAGATAGGTTTTGATTTCCTAGTTTGTCCATTCAGTTTGGCCATCAGTTTGGGGGTGATAGGTGGTGGAGAGGTGAACATTGTAGTGGAGGAGACAAGCAAGTTCTTGAGCAAATGCAGAGGCAAACTGTGAACTACAATCAGAGATGATGGAATCATGGTGACCAAACCTTTTGAACACATGATGGAAAAAGAGTTGAGCTACTCCTGCAGTGTCAATGCTTTTCATACAAGGAATGAGTATCACCCCCTTCATAAACCCATGGTCAACCACAACCAACAAAGAGTTGAACCTGGAGAAAACAGGGAGGTCAGTAATGAGGTCCATAGAGAGTTGGCAGAACAGTAGTGACATGGGAGAGGGGATGGAAGAGAGGGGGGGAATGGTGGGATGAGTGTTCACCTTGGACTGCTGACAGAGAGCACAGCCTGTGATGAAGTTTTTGATGAAAGTAGAAAGACTGGACTATCAGAAGTCACACTCAACAAGAGCCTTAGTGTGAAAGAAACCCATGTGGCCAGTGGTGGGGAAGTCATGGAGGACAAGGAGGAGGGGAGAACAAGAGGCAGGAGGAATATACATCCAGTGATGAAAGAAGAGGTGGCTGTTGTCAAAAGACCAATCTGAGAGAGCAGAACACAGAAAAAGGGGAGAGCCCTCCTGAAGACTTTGGATGGTACAGAGGATGAGAGGATCTGAGGAGGAGGAGGAACATATGATGTTGGCAAGGGTGAGGTCAAGTGTAGCAATGACCTGGGGTCAGGAAGAATGGAGGAGGAAACATTATCAAGAGATGTATCAATGAGATCCTTCCATGACAGGATGTTGGCAGGGGCCATATATGATATGAGTACCCAGAGTGACCTGCCAAACAAGATCAAAGTCCTGAAGGAACAAAGATCAACAAGCTTGGCAACAAGAGAGTTTTTAGGGATCTTTGAGATACAAAAGGTTCTTGTGATTGGTGAGAACAGTGACAGGGTGTGATGTTCCAAGGGGATACTGTTGCCATTCCTGAAGAGCAAGAATAACTGCCAACAGCTTGCAATTGTAAATATCATAGTTGTGCTCCACTGGGCTAAAGGTCTTGGAGAAGTATGCACAAGGATTGATGTCCCTGTTGGAATCAGATTGAAGGAGGACAGTGCTGGCAATGAGGAGGGAAGTATCGGTCATGATGGAAAATGAGCAAGAGACATCAGGGAAGGCAAGGACAGGTGTAGAAGAGAAATGAGCTTTCAGGGTGTCAAAGGCATACTGTTGGAGGGGAGTCCAGAGCCAAGGCTCATCTTTTCAAGTGAGAAGAGTGAGAGGGGTGATGAGGTCTGAGAAGCTGGGGATGAACTTGCAATAAAAATTAGCAAAGCCAAGGAAGGAGTGAACCCCCTTGACTGAGGAGGGGGGTTTCCATTCCTGAATTGCAGAGAGCTTGGTGGAGTCCATCTGGATGTGGCCCTGTCCAATGATGAGCCCTAAATACTTCATGGTTTCAACATCAAAGGAACATTTGGAGATCTTTAAGCAGAGGTTGTGTTCACAAAGTTGGAAGAGGACCCATTTCATTCTGGCATGGTGTAATGCTATGTCATCCTTGGTATGAATGCCAATGTCATCCATATAGATCTTTAGCCAATGTTCAACAATCATGTCAGTAAAGATATGGTTCATGAAAGCTTGGAACATAGGAGGAGCATTATTAAATCCAAAGAACATGATGGTCAGTTCAAAGAGACCCAGGGGAGTGATGAATGCAGCCTTCCATTGGTCCTCCTCTCATAAACAAACGTTGTTGTAACCCCAGTGGATGTCGAACTTGATGAACAAAGTAGAGTCTTTCATATCATTGATAAGTTTTGAGATGAGGGAGAGTGGGTAGGTATTGCAAATGGTATAGGAGTTCAAATACCAGTAGTCCTGACAGGGATGAAGGGTACTATCCTTTTTGAGTATGAAGAAGAACAGAGATGCTTGGGAAGATTTCAAGGGGACAATGCAACCAGTCTTTAGATTTTCTTCAATGAAAGTTCAACAAGCTTCATGCTCTACCAGGTTGAGGGGATAGATTTTGGCAATCTTTGGAACAAAAGACAGTTTGAGATTGATTATGTGATCAAAAGAGTGATGTGGGAGGAGAACACTGAACATCTTCTCAGAGAAGACATCAGCAAATTCATTGTACCAGGAGGGAATCTCTTGATCCTTTGGTTTCTCTGATTGAGTGAGTTGAGTTGAGAGGGTGATCTTGCCAAGGTGTTGGGGGTATGGGTCTGTCTTTGCTTCATTCCAGGACAGACTCTCATGAAGAGGTACTACAACATCCTGGATGGTGAGGGTATTGGCAGTCCAGTTGACTGAAGGGTTAATTTTCTTTAGCCAGGGCATTCTGAGGATGATATGAGAGGAACCAAGAGAGGTGACGAGGAGGGTTACTTTATCTGAGACATTGGAGAAGATAGCATTGGTGGTGATGGACCATTTGATTGTCCCTTGATGGTTTTAAGTACCATCAACATTATAGGCAATGAGAGGTTGGGGGAGATGGCAAATGGCTGAGCAGAGCTTGGGGACGAGAGAAGTATCTATGAAGTTACTGGTGGCACTGCTATTGATAAGGGCAATGGTGTTGATGCTTTGGGATCCTGTTTGTAGATAGACTGGGAGACACATGGTTTGTTCATTTGTGAGCTCTACTAGTATAGTAAAAATATCTAGGGAAGAGGATGTCATAGCAACTTCCTTAATGAAAACCCAAAGTGCTTTCCTCCTTGAGGGTGTTGTCAAAACAAAGTTTGAGCATCTGGAGGATCTCGTCCTTATCCTTCCTGGTAGTGCAAAGACTATTGACATAGGTTTCTAAAGTGGAAGAGGGTTTGGGCAGGGGAGTGAAGGGCATGGCTGGGGATGTAGTAGGCATGACTGCAGAGGTGTTGGCAACTTGGACTCATTGTGAATTTTGGAAGGGGTTGGTTGAAGACCTTGGCTAAGGGGTCTGAGAGGTAAAGGTATGACATTGCTGGGTGTTGTATCCTTTCTTGCAACAACAAAGGCAGAGACCTTCTCTGAGACATCAGGCATGTTCATCTGGGATGAGCTTTGAGACACAAATAGCATCAACATCCATGGCATTGGGATCTGGAATGGAGGAACAATTGGAAAATGTGGAGGGGATTCCATGCCCCTTCTTGAGGATGGTGATACAGGCCTTCTGAGCATGGAAGGTCTTGGCTTTCTCAAGCCAGTCTGAGATGGTGGTGGGGATGGTGGTCATGGAGAGAATCATGATGGCTATCTGTTGGTCCAGCCCAAGGAAGAACTGGTCAATGAGGGCAGTTTGGTCAGTGATGACTGCTTTAGCAGCAAGGTTCTGAAAGTCCATGATATACTTTTGGAATCCATCATCCAATTCTCCATCAGGATGTTTGAATGATTTCTGGATAATCTTTGAGAGCTCAAGGTGGACAGTGGCTTTAGTGTCAAAGGGATAGAACATAGACTCAAAGTTTTCAACAAACTTGTCAAAAGTTTTCTCTGTTTGGGCAATGGTGGTGTCAGCCATGCAATCATACCACATTTCTGAGAAGGAGACTCCTCATCCCTTGCTCATCTTGTTGAGGGTCATCATGACCTTGTAGTTGTCAGAGATGTAGAGCATGGCATTGATCCATCAGATGGCATCTGTGGGCTTGCCAAAGAAGTCAGCTAGGAGGGCAGCTTTGAGCTTGGACATGACAATGACTGGTGGGACTGGTGCTGGGGGTGGTAGAGCAATGGGAGGTGTGGGTGTTTGGGGAGCTGGGGGAAGTGTTAATGATACAATGGGACTGGGGAGGGCTGTGGGAGGTGTGGCCAGACTGGGGATACTTTGTAAGGTGAGGATGTGACAACAGTGGTGCTGTGGGGTGGGGGCTGGGAGAACTGCTATGAAGTGATGGAAGGAGGACTCAGGGGTTGGGATATCCTCATCTGAGGATTCTGGGGCTTTGATGCAATGAGATGTGGTGACTGGGGTGTCCTACTCCTACATAGGAGAGACAAGGAAGATTCTTGATCTTTTGTTATACAGGGCATATCATAAGTGGGTGGGCTAGGACTAAACTGACAGGCAGGATGCTCACAAAGAGGTATAACTCACCCTGAAGGGGGATGAGGGACTATATGGTTGAAGACCAGACTAGAGATAAAGGATGAGGACTCAAAAGAGAACTCAGACTGAGGGATGACTCAAGGTTATGCTAGATTGCACAGATCAAGAATGTGGTACATGGCAACTATCAAGGCTTATATAGTCCTGCTAGACATACACAGACCATGTACCATTAAAGGAAAAGAACAAAAAGAATACAAAAGAGGAGTCTGAGTTGAATTGGATGACTATGTAATCAGGATGACAAGAAGGGATTACAAAGGTATGATGGAAGCTTCTAGATCGTCCACAATGAAGAGAACATGAGCATAATCATAAAGAAACATGCCCAGGACACAAGAACATGAAGGGTAAAGACAAGATAGAAGGAAGAGACATGGATGAAGGGAGGAAATTGTAACAAAGAGCAGAACTAACTAAACAGAGATACAAGATAAGAGATGTGGAAGGGGAGGAAACAGAGTCCAGAGTATCTACAAGAGCTGGAGAGAAGGTCTAAACAGAGATGGGGATAAAGGAGTGGAGATGGGAACTGGAGCTGACATGGGTCATGACAGTTACCTATGATATACTAGACAAGAGGGAGTATTGAAGTAGTGTAGCATAGTGTAACCCCAATTAGGTGTAGATTGCCTAATCATGTAAAGCAGTATATAAGACTCAACTGAGTCTGAATATACTCAGACCTCTCTTAACCTTGAACTTCCACCAGTATGTTTGAACCACCAAGCAGGTAAACATTATTAGTGTCTCTCCACACTGAGTGTTAGAGCCAATTCCTCTCCACTTCACTCCAGGCAGTCAGAGGTGTGAATGAGAAGGATGAGAAGGATGAGAGAGGTCTGGAAGGACAGAGACAACAGAGATGTTGAGGATGTTGGTCTCAGCAATGCACAGTGGCATGCTGTACTCTTGCATGCTCTCAGTCCTCTGAGGTCAGAGGTCAGATAGAGGAGAATGAAGATGTCAGAGATGGAATCCAACAGAGGAGGACTAAGAAGGGGAGAGGAGAAGATAAGCTATAGTCATTGATTAATGAGATATTCAGACTGAAGTTACAGGAGGTAAGTACAGAGCTTATATACTTTGGAGTCCAAGGCTATGTACTATGGAGGGCAGAGATGGAAGTTGGAGAGGACCAACACTAGATCACTAATGAGGTATGGAGTCATAAGGTAAGAAGGCAATGTCCAGAACCAGCAATAGGAAATACCAGCTGTGAGTATGAAGTACAGGAATCAGAGATAAGATAAGATGTACACAGGGGGTCAGAAACAGAGTCAGAGAGATCTATATAGTCAGAATAGGAGTATCAGAGTGGAGGGAGAGGTGAAGGAGTGGAGGTGGGAATTAGAGTGACATAGAATGTGATACTGAGCACACACATGCAAATACAACACTTGTGTCCCATCAACCCACTCCTAGCTGTTCATGTACACTGAAAATGCACATACTCAAGCCAACTTGAAAAAAAAGGACAAACTAAGTTCATCTATATATCTCAAAATCATACTACTAACAAAATTTCAGCTTATTCTTCAAACAAGCAAATGCTTATCCTAGTCACTTTCTCTCATGCTCCAATTCATCCATGTATGCTCACACACCTGGTTTGCACACCTGCCCTCTGACCCCCATGGCACAACCCATTGCATTGACCTTGTGGTGTGCTGGTTTCTTTGCCACCCATTTCTATCCTGGTTGTTCTTTAGGCCAGCTTCCTGGCCTATAAGCTCCTACAGCCTGAGCAATTTCAAGTATGTCAAGCTTTCATCCTCCATCACTTGCTTTGTGTGTGCACACTCCTACTCCATGCACCTGGCCTATGCAAGTATGGTACCTGCTACCCATGTGTTCACCCATGTTCATAAGTCAACTATTAAAAGGTTTTTATACTATATTAGATTTTTCCACAATTGATATTCATGGTGTTACCTATTCATGAGATGCATAACCCTGAGTGAAAATAAGTATAATAATCTCTAAGAAAAAAAAAGTCACTTGAATAGAAAGTCACAAAAGCCCATATAGTCAAAAAAAGTTATGTGGATAGACAAAGGACCTACTTAAAAAAGTCTAGATGTTTTCTGTGCTTATCTGTGCTTATTTGACTATCAGTGCCAAAATGGATACAAAACAGTATTTGGCCAATTTGCTGATTACTAGTCTTCACACTATTATTGAGTGTACACTTGACAGCTAGATCTGCATGTATACATAACACATTAATCATAATACAAAGGTATGTTTTTATTGTTGATATATGCCACCTCTCACATCAACTATAGCTTAGATTTGCAATACAATCTTGAAGATTCATGAGCACTTACAAACATGATGGCCTGAATGGTGCTCAAGCCACCTGGACAGTAAAGCAATATCACAGTCACCAAGTCATGCCTGAAACATTGTTGGCTGACCTTGAGAAGGTTGAATATTCATTCAATTAGACTATTTTGAAATACAAGCATAGCTGGATCTTATCCCATCACATATCCTGATAATTTTCTAACTCTGCTGTACTGCCATTGAACAGCATGCATTCAAATTCCTCTGTGTCACAGGCAGTCACATCATGTGATGTTTAATGGTTCCTCACGACGCCAACCTTACTACTGCAACCACTGATGAGTGACACAGAAAGCGCCGAACTTCAAAATGCTTTGACGTCCAAGTTCACACCTGCTGAGTGGACTGCCCTGTACGAATTCCGAGTAAGTTTACCCTCTTGAAGTATGACATATTCACATTTCTGCTACATGTGTGCGCTAGTCATCACTTGCGCAGACGTTCGCTACTGCATTTCCCGACAATCCTCACGCTGGGTCGACCCCATACACGATGTGGGGGGTTACGATTGATCCCGCCAGTCCAAAAAATGCGCGAGTCAGTGTCCTGCTGATGAAGTTTTTGAGAGCTAGGTACGTGCCCGTCATGTAGGAGGTGTAGGGTTTACTCGATAGTTTGTGCGTCGCAGGAACCTCAGCCAGGCGGAAGCAAAAGACATGCTCATATCTACGCTTCGCTGGAGAGACTCGTTCGACATCGACGCCGCGATGAAGGAGGTATTTCCAAACGATGTGTTTGGGAAGCTCGGGAAGGTCTACGGCAGAGATAAAGAAGGACGTCCAGTTTCGTATGTCTCTTTTTCTTGACGAAATATCGATAACTGAAGGGTTCACGGGTGTGTCCTCTAAGTTATAACGTCTATGGGGCAAACAAGGATCTGGAGGCTGTCTTTGGCGATGTCCAACGCTTCCTGCGGTAATGTTTCTATTTCCATGTTCAGAGCGCCAGCTCATGCAAATCAGATGGCGTGTCGCTTTCATGGAGAAGAGCATTACACTCCTCGACTTTGAAACAGTTGACCAGATGGTTCAAATCCATGGCATGTTATCCAATCCAACGAACACCGTCTTAACAAATGACATGTTTTGTTCATCTAGATTATGAAGGTGTTGGTCTATCGAGTCGCACAGAGAGCTCCAAGAAGGCTGCATCAGAAGCGTCGAAGATCTTCCAAGATTATTACCCTGAGTTCCTAGTGTGTTTTTGTTTGGCCTAAATCATCCAAGTTTGCTTCACACTCGATTTTCAGTTCCGCAAATTTTTTGTCAATGTACCCTCGCTCCTCAGTTGGATCTTCTGGATCTTCAAACCTTTTCTCTCTTCGGCCACCCTAGCTAAGATGACAGTCGTTGGTTGCGGTTCTGAAACACTCGGGGCTGCCCTTTCACCTCTCATTGATAAGGAGCAGCTCCCTAAGAAGTATGGCGGAACAACCCTCGATTTCTGACTCCCCACACATCGCTACCGGCTTGTTCTAGTTACCTCGTACATACCAAAGAGGTAGAACTGGAGTAACTCTGAATAGAATAAGCTCAATGCCAAGTGCCCCAAGTATCGTTCCAATAAGAGTTACCCCAGCGAAGGGCACGGTATGCATTAAACTCACCAAAAAGAAAAACCTGTAGTACGAAACTGTTTGTGTTACTTGAATGCGTGTAGTCTTCCCCGAGGAACGCAAGTTCACTCTCCAGCGCCGACGCTACTCCCGCTAGCAACAGTGGCAGCATATTCTTGTTTTACAGGGTCCCAGCTTTCAACCCAAGAAGGGGGTCTGCTACCAGGTGCCCAAGGTGCCCAGCGTGAAGCGGTAGTGTGTGGTGACGAACGTAACGAAGGGTTGCTGAACCCCAAAGGTGAGTGAGAAAAGTGAGCGTCATTATGAAGACATACTTGGCGCGTAGGGTGGGTCCCAACGCAAGGCGAGCGAAATTGCTCGGGAATAGCGGATTTCCAGGGACACGGTCACCGACGGGATCATATGCACGCTCGCTCTCGTTGTCCCCGACTTCGGATGAACTAGCACTGAAGCCGAAGTCACGATAAGCAAATGAACTGTGGAGACCAATCAGTTAAAATATTTAAATATACGCAATTGAAGAATGCCTCACCCAGATGCAGGCCGTCCAGGGCTGGTGAGAGACCCATGGGAACCTGTCCGAGAAAGGCGGCGCACCATTAAAGACTGCGAGAAATCCGGGCCACGAGGTTCAACACTATTTCTTCCTGACAAGTTTATGCTTAAATCTGGGCTAGGCGGGTAGGAAAATACATGCGGCGCAACCGCGGGAGAGGAAGGAACTGGGGACGTGCATACACGAATTCCATGAATTTGTGCTTTGGGATCGTCTGCCGATTTGACACGATTTTCGCCACCCGGGTCTGCACCAGGTTCTTCCTCTTCCTCACGATCCTCGGCAATATCTTGTAATACCTGATCGGCTTGGCCTTTGGAGGCAGATTGAGAAAGACCGGCGGGAAGACTTGATGGTGGCGGGTTGTTTACTCCAGGAGTAGAAGGAGGGTACAAGGATGAGGTGGCCAAGATGGGTTCGATGATCAGTGAACTCTCCGGGGACGATGACAAGGCGATCGAATCCAGCGATTGCCGGGAATCATCAGTGAGGTCCAGAGTATGCTCGTCCTTTGGGGCGATAAAGGTGGACTCGTCAGGGTCTACAAAATAACCCGTATCCAGGTCCTCTAACTCCAACTCAGGAGGGACGCCTAGTGCACCCTTCAAGCGTTCCCAGATAAGCTCTGAGTGGGCATGGACACACTTTCGAGCCTGTCTCACCCACACAACATCGTTTGTAGACGAGCGATCAACTTCGGTCAGCCATTTACGCAGTGTGTTGAAGGTCCACTGGGCTGGTGCGACGGCGAACGGATCTTGTAGCTCCTCATGAGAAGCCTGAGTCGGGAAAGTCTGGGCCAAGAGTGAGAATAGCTTTTTGGTCGGGTGGGTCGAGAGCAGATGGGCGGTTTCTGCGGCCCTATCGATAAAGGGGAGGTAGACGTCAAATGGCAAAATAGTGAATTTTGCTGGAGATAGAGTCGACGATGCTGTAGCTTCGAGGCTGCTAGGATTAGGTGGGTGTGAAGCTAAAGTTGCACTGGCAACATGACGGGGGGCGGACGACTGGCGAGCGAGGTCCACGAGTTGCTCTGGCGTAACTTACTGGGCTTTGAGAAGGCGGATCCACCGGACCCGGAATTCCGACGAACAAACTGGGGAGAACTCGGCCTGAGGCGAGGGGATGATGAAGGGCTTGAATTAGTTCTAGAAGACTGATTCTGGGGACCTGAAGATAAGAGCGGGCTGGAAGGTTGGGAAGGAGAAAAGGAGGAGAAAGCGAAGCTGAGTCTGCTATCTGAAGATGGGGAAGAGGAAGTGTTTCCATGGCGGCGGATGGACCTGCGGCTCGGAATAGGGAGGGAGGGAGTGTCGGACAAGTTGGGGACAGTGCCCGATGCAGACGTGGGGTCGATGACACGAACGATTGTCAGCGTCGAGGAAGAAGATCGATGGGGGTCATAATTGAGAGGTGCATTTTTTCCAAGGGGGTCTGGTGCGCTCACAGATCCCCGCCTCGCTGTGAGTTTCCGCGACGGGCTAGGGGACATGGCGCGACACTGCGCACTCGCGTTGGCGATCTCAATCACCCCAGACTGTTGCTATTCCAGGCAACTTCTCAATTTAGTTGCGTGACAGTGTGACGGCCAAGCAACTCGGCAAAAGCCGACACACTGTATAGCAGCACTCAGCCACAACGGACACGACCAGCAGCAATCCAACCCCACGTCCATAATGGCTCAACGTGTTACTCTTCGCAAACGTACACCTTACAACACTTCCTCAAACCGCCGTCGCATTGTCAAAACACCAGGCGGAAGGCTTGTCTATCACCACATCAAAAAACCTCCCACTCAACCCAAATGCGGTGACTGCGGGATCGGACTACCTGGTGTACGCCAAGTACTTTGCTAGGGTGTGTCCAACGCACTCACTCCAGGTCTCCAGGTTCCTGCGCTTCGGCCACGCCAGTATGCTACCGTTTCGAAGCGCATAAAGACCGTGCGTCGGGCGTATGGAGGTTCGCGCTGTGGTGACTGCGTAAAATCGCGGCATGTCCTGTTCTGACTGCTTCAGTCCATGTCCCTGATCTTCCTATGTAGTATTCTCCGGGCTTTCCTTGTAGAGGAGGCGAAAATTGTAAAGAAAGTCATCAAAAGTCAGAAGACCGCGGCTCGGAAGTAAGCTGCAGTAGATGACACCAGTCAGACTGCGCGATGTGTATTTGCCATTCGTTATGTTTTCCTTGTGCTTTACGACCCCACATAACAGCACTTCCAAAGTGTCTCACGCTTTGTCCCTCGAGATTTTGATAGATAAGCACTCATGATTATCCATCACCGCCAGTCAGTCGAGATATTACATGACCCGCTTGGATACGTATCCCCCAGCATGAATGGGGAAGTAACACCACTGTACTCGAGCATGAGCGGAAGCTGTCCTGAACTCCGAGTCCGTCGCGCGATGCGTAAATCTGGATAATGCAGAAGAGAATCATGGGCCTCTATGGTTATTGTGTATAAGATACCGATACTTCTAAGCAGCCACTTGGGTTTGATGCACCAACTCAACTGGGTGTGAGTATGCGAGGGAAGCTGTCTCCAATGGGGGGGAATCGAGGGAAAGAGGAGGCGACGGGTAAGGCTCTGCAGGCGATAAACTTCCGGTGCGTTTAATAAATGTTGCAGACAAATTCAGCGGAGAGACATAGGCGGAAAGCTTCTTCTCTAGAGGATTGTTAGGCACATCAAGCAATTGCAGCTGTGTATCGCCGGGCGGCGGGGAACTGCATTGAGGCCGTGATTTCATCCCAGTCGTGGAGGACAACACCGATTTCGCCCACGGAGGAGTACTACCGTTCAATAGTTGCTCCTCCAGGCGATTAGAGGGAAGTATCATACCCCGTGTGGCTTCTACTCTCCTTAGTTTAGTCTCTCCCATTTCTACATCGCCTTTCGCCGCGTTGTACAAATATAGGCCGACGAATGTCAATCCAATTCCGATGCCCTGAATTGGGTGAACCCTCTGGTTGAACCACAAGATCGCCATGCATATGACCCATATCCGTTTGACCAAGGAGGCGATGGAGTACGTGACTGGAGAAGTGGACGACAGAATCACGAATGCAACAATGTTCTGGGCAAAGTGTGCTAGACCATTTACAATGAAATGGTATGCGAGGGAGTGTATAGAAGAGTGGCCATGATTGGGATGGACAGTGTGCGTAGGGTCATCAAAAGCGGCGAGGAGGCGAGGGAGGTCCGTGAAACTCCAGAGGGGTACCATGAGAAAAAACGCCGCGCTGGACGAATAAAGCAATAGGTTCACTTTATCGAGCCGATGCGAGGACCCTGGCGATCCGGATGGTATAACTTTCTTGAAGAAAATGTTGGAGCTCACGAAAACAAGGGCGGAACCAAAGGCACAGAGCAATCCCAGTGAACTTGATGCAGAGGCATCAAAAGTGGATGCTAACATGACTCCAATAGTCAGGGGTAGGAGTGATAGGTAAGTCTTTGGAGAATATTTGACCCCAAAGAGAAGCGCATAGGCGGCAACGGTAAAGAGGGGAGACAGAGCCTTTAGCATCATTTCAGCAGTGAAGAAACGAGAAGACGAGAAATGCAAGAAACCTTGATGGTGTGCACGGTGCTAACGGGGATTCTGGATATTGCAATGCTAGAAAACATATGCCCGCCGACTTGGAATGCACCCATAGGTAGGGTCGCCTTTAATATAGCAGCCGTTGGTGAGCGCAACTTGCTGAAGTTGATTGCAGGTGTCATGATTAAGAGACAGCAAGAGGCAATAAATCCGAATTGGATGATGGTGAGAGTGACCGGGTAGCGAAACTGTTCGAGAATAGCTTTCCCAGTGTTTGACGACAAAGCGGACGTTGTGTACCAAAATATACACAAAAGAAGGAAACGGGCGGTAGAAGTGACGGAAGGTCCTGTTGTAGATGTCAAAGGACCCTGGGTGCGACGCACGAAAGATGAAGGAAAGCCATGTGTTTCAGATGCGAATGGCCGGCGGTAGAAGAACCTCTTGAGGTTTTTCGAAATCGAGGAAAATGAAAACGGAGAAGGGTGGCCTGATCGGATGCTCCAGGCACCTTGGGACACGGACATGGGTTCTTCGGAAGGATGGCTAGCTTGCCAGAGAGGCGCAGAAGTCACAAGATTATCATGGGTGTATTCATTATATGGAGGATATCTGACGGGATCGGTGGCAAGGCGATTTTTTTGCATTCCACAAGGGAAGGGACGTCCAGAAAAAGGTTGGAAAAGGGAGCTACGATACCGGTGCGCGCAGTGAAGGTGTGTGCAGGAAACGTCGAATACGGACGCACAGCCACGGCCTGTTTCAGGATCACGTGTCCCTTCAGGACCTACCCTGAAGCGTCCGGTGCGTGTAGGAGATTCACTCGGTATCGAATCAAGGTCGCCGCTGTCGTTGCCGATCCCTCCAGAAACACATCATGGTAAGTTGCATGTCTCCTAGATTGCATATGAACTTGCCCGATAACTGCTATTTGGCACCTTCGTCTCCGGGCTGGCTGGATGCCGATTGCGTTGTTCGGATGGACCGGACTTACTTCATACTCACGGCCTCGCACAAGCTGACGCATTTTCTGGCTCACAGGCCCGTGGACCAAAAAAGCACCTGAAGCGCCTCGCAGCTCCATCGGCATGGATGCTCGACAAGCTAAGCGGCACCTACGTGAGGAACCTTTGCTGTCACACGCACCTTGAAAACTCAAGTACAGACCACAGGCACCTCGCCCATCTCCTGGCCCTCACAAGCTCCGCGAGTCCCTTCCCCTCACGATTTTCCTTCGCAACAGGCTCAAGTATGCCCTGACCGGGCGCGAAGTCATTACAATCGTCAACCGACGGTTTATCAAAGTGGATGGAAAAGTGCGCACTGATCCTACCTATCCCACTGGCTTCATGGGTAAGTAATTCCAGCTCTTCTCGTGAGGAATGCATCCATATCAGGACAGACACGATCTCGATTGAAAAGTCTGGAGAACATTTTCGTTTACTGTACGATGTGAAGGGCCGATTTACTATCCATCGCATCACCCCCGAGGAGGCCACCTACAAGCTTCTCAAGGTCCGCAAAGTTGCGCTCGGCGCCAAGGGTGTTCCTCATATTGTCACACACGACGGACGCACCATCCGCTATCCTGATCCAGCCATCAGGGTCAACGATACTGTGAAGTTTGACCTTGAGCAAGGGAAAATTACCGACTTTGTTCCCTTTGACACCGGCAACATTGTCACAATCACCGGTGGCCGTAACATGGGCCGTGCAGGTGTGATCGTTCACCGTGAGAAGCATATTGGCGGTTTCGATATTGTCCATGTCAAGGATTCTCTCGATCGTACGTTTGCCACACGGTATGTGACACTATGTGATGCATACTACATCAGCATGCACTAACTGTTGGGATGTACAGCATCTCTAACATCTTTGTTATTGGTCAAGGTACCAAGCCTTGGATATCGTTGCCAAAGGGCAAGGGTACTAAACTGACGATTTCCGAGGAGAGGGATCTCCGGAGGAAGCGCGCTGCTGAACAATAGATACGTGTTCAGTTTAATTTTTGTGGGTTGTCCTTTCATGTGCATGTACCTCCATGTATGCGCTTCTTATCGCCACAAAACAAAGCGACTGAGGATATGGTGCATATGAATATTATCGTGATACGTAGCCTTCGCATATGGCGCCCTTTGGAAATCGATATTATAGTGGTTCCGAGCTACCAGTAATCTGCTGTTCTGGGTTGTGGGACGAATGGCTTACTACTCCGTTTCTCTGACTCCCATCGTTTCAGCCACTTTGCCATCTTGGCCCTCGCGGTCGGACTACCCACATTCACGGTGGGTATCATTCTGCTCCAGCCGCATGACATGACAAAGCAAGTGAGCTCAAAGAATGAGCTGTGTTCCGAATAAGGCACGCTAAATATCTGGATGTTGTATGATGACTTTTGCGAAGGCTCAAGGTCGGTGTAAGAAAAATGTCGTGACTGGCCACGAGAAATGATCGACTGGACAGAGACATCAGCAAAGCTATTCCCAGACGGTGGGGAGTAACTGAATGCAGTCAACCACAATTCCATCATCAAGACATAAACCACGCACGTCCACCCTGTAGGCTTGAATCCGATGATCCTCGAGAAGGTGCCCTTGAATCGTTGAAGATACGATTTAAGATTATCCAAAGTGACCATCCCCAATGGCAATATATGGACTCCCGCTTTGACAGGATCTGCAGTCAGGAGAGCGTGGAGCTCTTTATCAGCTTGACATCGCAGTATGGCAGTCTTGCGTGGGTCACAATAGATCTTTTTCCCAAGAGCCTGAGCAATCGCTGGAGGATGCGACATTCTTTGTTAGCCTCAGATGTGATGGCAGAATTAGCCACCTGCACCTTTGACAATACGTTCCTTGCCTATCGAGTATGTACTAGGAGCGAGATTAGTTGTGAATCAAAAGAAGGTATTTTACGTACCCCACTATCACAAGGATGCGCTCCAGTAGCATCATTTGCCCCTCCCCCTCGGCAGTGGTCTCCGATTTCATCCAAGCGTCTAGCGTCAAATTATGGTTCATATGAGTGTTGGGGTCATCTCCAGCCCCTTTCATCACTAGTCTGCGAGCGAGCTCTGCACAAGCCGAAATAACAAGTGGCTGAGGTGCGAATGTGTACTGTCGTTGAGATTGAATTTCCCTTACATGTGAGGGATGGGTTACTACAAACCTTGGAGTCTAGGTATGTAGTATCCAGGTAGACGTGGTCAAGGTGCTTTCCACTCACAGCGGGATGGAGGACATGACGTGGCGACGCGCGGAAGTCCCCGCAGTGGAGGTAACGGAAGATTCTTGATGAGCCAATGAAGGGGGACTTGAACGCACTGTCACCAGCATCGACCGTCTGCATTCCCTCGAAAAGGAAGAGGCAGGAACCTGGACAATGATTGGCTTCAATCAAAGTGACGCTCACGCCGCCAGTATTAGGTATCCCCGTTGGTGTGTCCAAGGGCAACGGATAGATCCATCTGGGATCTACGGCTAGCATTTGTGAGACCAAGCTGGCAGTCTCCTCTGTAGAAGCATTAACGCAAATATGACAAGTTATGGTGCGTTGACCTGAGCAATAGATAGGACCACTGTTCCACTTGGACCCGAGATTTGTGTAGTGATCGGAATGCGCATGGCTATTGGTGATCCAGTCAGTGTAGAAGAACAGTGGACGGCACATGCGGAACAAACGTCAGGAAATATGCTGTGACGCCAGGGATGGTACCATAGCAGAATGCATCTACAGCGATTGGCATACCCTGTAACACCTTGTAAAACGGAGCTCTTCTACGATTTGCTCGGGTCGATCCAGAGGCGCGACAGGTAGCGGCGTCCGCCTCTGCCCAAAATTCGTCTTCCTTATGGGAGCTCATTAGCACGGTGTAAAGATTGCTTCCTTGGCCTATGGGGAGTGTACCAGAACCGACCTCCGCCGTCACGTCAGGTTCGTTGGACACTCTGATCGGCGTACATTCCTGCATAATGGAACCGTCGTTTTGCAAAATCTTGTCAAGACACTCGTTGACATGTGTCTGGACTTCCTGACCGAGGAATAGCAAACGTTGGTGGTTAGCACGAGAACTCTCTGGTGGACTTACGAGGAGGTCTTCTACTAAATCCATGCCACATACCGGACAACGCTGTCGTTCGTCAAAGGGTTCCGCGAAGTCATCAACGATTTGGGCGTTGCTATGCAAGAGCGCGAGGGGAACGAGTTCGTCATCCGCAACAGCCCAATCCCCTAAGGGAAGCCCAACGGTGGACTCATTGGCAGAAGTGCCCACCCCCACATTACTAGTCGTGCCTTCGTAGTTGTCCCGGCTGTTTTCGGTCGGCTGGCTTCCTGTGTGGATCAACTAGGTTGAGACCATCGCGAACCCCGCAGAAGAGACACGGACCGACTCTGCATGGCTGTTCCAACAAGGGAGCAGAGACGCCAAAGATGGATTCCGACTGGTCTGACCGGGGGGCGATTGGGGAGTGCTGGTACGCGCCGCTGGAAGCTTCCGTGCGCGGGGCAGTGGACCGCAACAGGTCCGAAGGCGCACCGAACATCTCCATGTCTTGCGAGCGTGGTGCAGCGTCGCTGGTGTTGTTGGCCTCCTTCGCATGGGCTCCGTCGTCGCTGTCAGAATCGATGACAATGATCTCTCGACATGCTGTCTTGGATTGCCGTGCAGTGTTTGCCCTTGCTCGTTTTATCGCCTCAGCCCCGGAAAAAAAGTCTATTAGGGTGCGGTTCGGAGGAGGTTCTTTGCGCTTGTTCGTCGAGCGTGCCATGGGGGAGTGGTCAACGCTGCCTCTTTTGGTCGTCATGTCACGTCATGTCTCTCTGCAGCCCCGACGATGCGCTTGATCGGCTGTCCGTACCGATCGGTTGCGTGCGAGTTTCCTTTTCTCTCGCCTCGATGGGCCGAGATATATAAACCGATCCGCGTGTCCTGGACGGCTCTTCCGACTCTTCCCCCCCAATGTCCGTCAACACCACTTCAATCTTACATAGGACGCCGTGGAAACCACCCGTCGCAGTCCGTGGCGAGGGCATCTACGTCGACCTTGAAGACGGCCGTCGCGTGATCGATGGCATCGGTGGGGCGGCCGTCACCTGCATCGGTACCAGCCACCCACAAGTCATCGCCGCCATCAAAACGCAGCTCGATTCCCTCACTTGTCCGTCCCACCCGATATTCGTGAGACGACTGACGCCTGCATGTTCCACAGATGTGTACAACATGCAGCTGTCAAGCACTCCCGCAGAGGAGCTCGCGAAATTTCTCGTCGGTTCAAGCAACGGAGCGTTCGAACTAGTGGCATTCGCGTCCGGCGGCAAGTATGACCGCCAGACAATTCCAACGCTGTCTAACACTCGACAACAGGGTCAGAGGCCATGGAAGCCGTTATCAAGCTTTCAAGACAAGTTGGTGACATCCCCGATGATTCGATCTTTCTGATGCACGGATATCCCAGTATTTTGTCGAAATCGGTCAACCAGGCAGAAAGAACTTCATTGCCCGATATCTGTCGTTCCATGGCAACACTCTGAGCACCTTGTCGCTCGGCTATCATCCCTCTCGGCGCGCACCGTGTGCAGACATCCTCGACACCGAGCATTTTCATCACGTTTCCCCGGCGTACGCGAGACGCTTTCAAAGACCAGACGAAACAGAAGAACAGTACGTTGAGCGCCTTCAACAAGAGTTGGAAGACAAGTTTGTTGAACTCGGCCCAGAGACCATAATCGGATGCGAGTTCTTTCTAATCTTACTGGATCTTGCAGCACTGAGTTTAGTTTCAGTTGTCGCAGAAACTGTCGTCGGCGCCACCACTGGTGTCGTCGGCGCACCAAAGGGTTATTTCGCAGCGATGAAGGCTGTTTGTGAAAAGTACGGTGCCTTATTCATCCTCGACGAAGTCATGTGCGGGATGGGCAGCAAGTTGATTTCCTTTGTTCAGTGAGAGTGTCATAATCTGTATTCCTAGGGATGGGTTCCCTGCATGCGTGGCAGAGTGTCGGCGGTGGGGCGGCTCCTGATGTGCAGGCAGTCGCCAAGGGTCTTGGGGGAGGGTACGTGAGTACATACCCAAGGCATTCACCTAACAGAGCCGGTTCACTAGGTATGCATCCATCGGAGCGGTGCTCCTATCTCCCAAGGTCGCGAGGGGCATACGGGGTGGGTCGGGTCTTCTGAAGCACGGGCACACGTATCAGGTAACACGAATTCCCTTTTAAACAAAGGTGATCTCAGCATTCTTGTAGGCACATCCATTGGCGTGTGTGGCATCATTGGCCGTGCAAAAGGTCATTGAAGAAGAGGATTTGCTCCCAAAGGCTTTACAGAACGGTAAACTGATGGACAAGCTCCTTCATCAGGGATTGCTTGCAGAAGGAGCAATAGCTAGGCCATTTACATTCGACATTCGTGGTCGTGGTGCATTCTGGGGCATCGAGTTTGATTTCTCTGGTCGTGAAGCGGACTTTGATTTCAGGGGACAGTCGTTCGCGCTACTCGTCCAAGCACGCTGCCTCGAGAATGGCCTTGTTGTCATTGGGATGAGTGGAGGAGCCAACTTTGATGGGTCCAAAGGTGATCATATCATGCTGGGACCTGCATATACTGCAACGACAGAGGAGATTGAGAAGATTGTAGAGATATTTGTCAAGAGTACGGACGAGGTTCTGAGGGAATCGCTGGTGTAGCAACCGCTCCTCGTTCTGACGGACTTTGGTACTAGTACTTACTACTTGGCGCCACTTGCGTTTGGGCGTTTCCCACGCCTTCGCCTACGCCGAAGCAATACTGCTTTCAATTTGTAGCACGCTTGCTCTCCGTCAGCTGTTTGTTCCTTTCTCTGTGACCGTGACTTTGTGTTAGACTCACTGAATCGATGGCTGGGGGTATGCTCTAAATGGACTTCCAACCTACCCATCAACAAGAGGCCACAAGCTCCAGTACCTCCCAGCTGCCCCAATCCGAATCAGTCCAATTTCCATCCGGTTCTACCTCGACTACCGTTTCTCAATCAAGATCACTACGCTCCAGTGCTAGAGTCAAGGCTTCTAGACAGAAGGAGAAAGAACGCGAACAAGCAAGAGACAAGGACAACGACACTGTGGAGCAATCGGGTGCACCCTTGGAAAACACTCGTTCGCTCAAGCCAACAACCTCAAAGAACAAACGATCCCGCGAAGTTACTTCAGGAAAGGGCAAGGCAAAGGACACTACCGACGACTCCATTCGAGCTTCCAAAAGGTGTGTCATCCTGTGAACTCGCCGACTCATCCGTGTCTGACGTTCGTCATCTCCTGCGGTGACAGGGCACGAAGAGCCACTTTCCCATCGGCCACAACCTCATCTCTTACAATCAACGAACCAGCCAAGGACCGGAAAGGGAAAAAGCGTGCTGCGCCTGAGGCTGATTCAGAAGAAGAGGGAGCAAATTTAGTCGCATTATCCTCTTCCAAACGCACCAGAACTACTACCTATTCCTTGAGATCCAGAGCAGGCCCCTCATCCTCGATCCCTGCGGCCATGCCGAAAAAGTCTAGGTAGGTATGGCTATCTGGCGTGTAGCACGTGTTAACACCATGCTTTTCAGACCCTCTCCTAGCAAAGGCAAAGTGGCTACCAAGGCGAAAGCTGTCACCACTGCCAGCACCTCCAGAATTCATGATGAAGACGTGGACATGGTTGACCACGAAATGCTCAAGTGCGAAGAACCCTCACAGGAAGATCGGAGGGAGAGTTATGCGAATGACGACGACGACGACGCAGATGACCGTGATAATGAACCTCTACCTGTTGAGGGTGATGTTGACGATGGTGGAGACGATGACGAACGGTCTCCGACAGAAGGTCCCCGAAGTTTTGGTGGCCTAGATGAGACTGGGGCGATGGCCATTTTCGGTGACTATCGACATATTGGATCATACATGGTGTCCCTTTCGGGGCGGCTCAAGACCATGCTGAACAATATCAAACCCACCGCCAGTCCGACAACTCGTCTTGTGACTCTACAAGAGTTGAGCGAGCTGCTTTCCATTTCCACCGAGGATACCCTGGCTGGCTCCTTCCAGGTCGAAGAGTTTGTGCGTGAGCTCGTTAAGATCTTGGGTGGACGAGGCGTAAACGAAGACGAAGACGATGATGGAGGTGACGATGAAGATCACGATCCTGACGCCGCACTCGCTGCAGCCTTGGCTATAAGTGCTGGAGAGAATCATCAAGGGGATGACAACCTCGAGGCTCAAATGCTTGCTTGTAGGTGCCTCGCCAATCTCATGGAGGCTCTTCCGGGTGTGGCGCATACCGTAGTTTATCATGGCGCTATTCCTGTCCTTTGCAGCAAACTGATCGAGATTTCTTATATTGATCTTGCGGAACAGACACTCAGTGTAAGTTATATTTCTTTCATACAATTTGTTCCTGACGATGCTGTTACAGACGTTGGAAAAGATCTCGGAGGAGTTCCCGAGTTCCATCGTTCGTGAAAATGGACTTGCCGCTTTGCTGAACTATCTTGACTTTTTTTCCATCGCCGTTCAAAGAACTGCCCTTCAGGCCGCCGCAAACTGTTGCAGAAACATATCCTCTGACCACTACCCCATGGTTCTTGGCGTCTGGCCTATAATCCGCAACTGTTTGGGGTACTCTGATCAAAGACTAGTTGAATTTGCTTGTCTTTGTGTTATCCGAATCATAGACTCCTATCATCGTGCGTCCACGGAGAATCTCGAGAATCTTTTGGACGAAACAGCAATCCGTGCAATAAATCTTCTTCTTATGCCCTCTGGAGGGTCGCCCTTGATTGCAGCGAACACATATACCCTGCTTCTGAGGGCGCTGGCCACCGCGGCCCGTGCTAGTCCCCGCATTACTGTCACTTTGTTGCAAGCCGATATCGTGGACACTCTTTATCAAATTCTTGTTGGCGTCTTGCCTTCTGCATCTGCTGAAAACCTTGATGGCGGTCAGGGTCTTGGAGGTGATGTTACACACATGACCGTCATGGAGAACTTGGCACACCGCCCCAAAGATCAGGTAGAGGAGGCGCTTAGTCTCATATCCGAACTTATGCCTCCACTTCCAAAAGGTAGATCGTTTGCATGCCTCCACAGGAAGGCTAGCTCACGTTCTTTTTAGATGGCGTTTTTGATCACAAGAGTTACACCGACAAGGCTTTGGCACGGATGGTGAAAACTAGGGCTAAAGCTGATCGTGCTGCCGCTCGCCAGGCTGCTACCACAATCTCTTTCGCTGATTCGCCCATGACACTTGATACTCAACAGAATGTCCCTGCACATCATGATTCCACGCAGGAATCAGATATTCAGACTCAGGATACCGATGAGGTTACACCTCTCGTTTCGGGTCCGGAGCCTCTATCGGATAGAACAGAACTGCTACGTTCCAAGCCAGAAGTCGTTGGACGTTTTATGCAGCTGATGGTTCCCATTCTGATTGATGTCTATGCCGCGAGCGTCGTCACACCGATACGTGTTAAGACGCTCACGGGCTTGTTGAAGGCCGTGGGCTTCTCAGAAGGAATTGAGCTTAAGACAATCCTACATGTCAGTGCTCTTATACCCCTTCTGGCCACCCTTTCTCACGAACTTTTTCCTCAGTTGGTCCCAGTTGCCAGCTTCGCGTCGTCCATCCTATCATCGAAAGATCACCCATCACTGATCATTGGGGCTCTACAGCTGGTCGACCTTCTTTTGCAAAAGCTTCCTTCCGAATATAAGCCAGCTTTGCGGCGAGAGGGTGTTTTCCATGAAATTGAGGTTCTTGCATCTAGGGCACTCTCCACAACGAAGCCAAAAGATAGAGATGTGCCAGACCTTTCTGTCACAGGAGATGTCGCCATCTACGCTTCTTCCGCAATGCCCGGCCACAAAAAACACCATGTATTCTCTTTGGAGCCAGAAGATGCGATCACATCGCGAGCTCGTGTCATGCGCTTCAAGTACTCGCTTGGTCAAGATGATGGTGGCAATAACAGTGACGACTCATTTGACGATCTTCAGCGCTTGGTCAAGAAGCTTTCGGTACCCGACTTATCTGAGCAAGCAACGATTTCTACATTGAGGGAGTTTGCGGACCACTTTGCCTCAGAGAGCTCAGTTTCCAGTTTTGAACTGCTCCGGAGTGGTTCCGTCGAGGGACTCCTCCGCTTTTCCACGGAACACGGTCTAGGTGCGCCAACTTTCGGGTGTTGAGGTTACGCGTGCTGAAATCGTGCAGTCCCGATCAAGCGCCGCCAGGAAATACTGTTTGAAACATTTACCCGGTGCTCTCGTGTTGGAAGTTTGAATCAGTCTCCGCTTGCGATTCTAGTCAAGAAGCTACAAGAGAGCCTGACGAGGATGGAGAACTTCGAGGTGATCACTATTGCGCAAGGCAGCGATGGTAATTTTCACTGTTGCCTGCATAATTGGTTCCTGACGTAGTTGCCTAAGACTCCAAACGAAGTTCCCCCTCCTTGCTAGCCCGCCAGTTACGGCTTCGCCTAACTGCTGACGACGAGTCGGATATTCCACGAAATCTGCAGAACATGGTGGTATCGATACACGCAATTGCGACATTCCAGGCTCTCAATGATTACCTTCGCCCCCGGGTGGCTGGATTGATGTCCAGTGGGCGTATGTCCAACATGCTGGCGGCATTAGCTGCATCAGGCTTTGGCCCAGGGACCGCTTCCCGGATACCGCCCGATCACGAAGCGAATCAAACCACGATGGCATCTACAGTTCACCCCCCGTCATTGTCAGATGCACCGCCACCACCAAATGAGGTCCGCAGAAGACGCAGCCAACGTCTTAGCGTGAAGCATGGAACTTCAGGGTTATCTGGAGCTGTTCCTGATAGCACTTCCCTTGCTTTGACTAGCACAGCCTCGGCTTTGGATAGTATGTCGAGGCGGGAAGAACCTTTGGTTCAAGAGAGCGGACTCGCCGCTGAATTTACGGATGATGAAGTCGACGCCGAGGTTAGATTCGAGTCCCTTAATGACGATCTGTTCTGACGCTACAACATACAGGTTTTTGAAGAGGACGAAGACGGAGACCTAGCAGCTGACAAGACAGTGACGTTGTCCGTCGCCGAAGGTATGTCGTAGGGCTCGCTATAATATTTACAGTTTTATAACACATTATAGATGATGGCAGAATTGAAGCACAAACCCCGGATGGCACACGCATAGCGACACCAAATTCTTCGAAAGGAAGTGTTCCACCCGTGTCATTGGTTCAATCAGGAAATGTTCAGAAATTCTCCTACGCTGCAGCTGTCAAGGCGAAACCCACCGATTGGCATCTTGAATTCTGGATGGACGATTGCTTACTTCCACTGGATTTGACTATATATGGCGCAATTCACCAGCATGAAATGAGAAAGAAGGTGGGTGCGTTGCCATCAAGTACCATGTGGCAGGGAGTATATACAGTCAAGTACAAAAAGGTCAACGGACCGCCACCCAGCCAAGAGTGTAAGACTCTTCTAGCGTCACCGGAGAGATTCGCTAACAGACTGCTAGTACGGAGTGAGGTGGTTTCAAGGGTTCGATCACCTAGCCCCACCCTTTCTTCGCTGCCTGAGGATGCTCCTCACGCCAAGATTCTACGCCTCCTCCGGGTCCTTCACAAGCTCAATGCCGTGGAATCTGAACGTCCCTCGCGACCTCTCGAACGCTGCGCCTTGCCAGAGTCTGCATTCATCAATAACAAGCTGACGGCCAAGCTTACCCGACAATTAGAAGAGCCAATGATTGTTGCGAGGTCTGTTATACCTAACGCCATTGATAAAATTTTGATGTTATGTCTAGCTCGTGTCTTCCCGACTGGGCGATTGACCTTCCGCAACATTTTCCATTTCTCTTCCCATTTGCCACCCGCTACAACTACTTGCAATCCACTTCGTTCGGCTATGCACGTCTTATCCTCAAGTGGCAAAGTCAACAACATAGAGGTCAGGATACCTCACGTCGCGACGATGGAATCGGATTCCTTGGTCGACTTCAGCGCCAGAAAGTTCGTATATCACGCAGGCATATTCTTGAGTCCGCAGTAAAGGTGTTCGAACTGTATGGGTCATCTTCTTCAATCTTGGAGGTCGAATACTTCGAAGAAGTCGGTACTGGCCTCGGTCCAACCCTAGAGTTTTACTCGCTTGTCTCCAAGGAATTTGCACGCAGAGACTTGAAGATTTGGCGTGATGCAGATGCGGGTTCTCCTGGAATATACGTTCATCACCCTACTGGACTTTATCCGGCACCCATCAGCCCCGACGACATCGCGAACGATGGGGGACAGTATGTGAATGACCCTCAAATAAATTATGCTACTGACTTTTCCAAGGAAACGGACTCATATTCTCCGAGTGGTTGGGCAGTATGTAGCCAAAGCGATGTTGGACTCTAGGATTATCGATCTTTCTCTCAACAAGATCTTCATTAAGCTTGTCCTCGGGGAAGAGGTTCCGTTAACCATTGACTCGCTTCGGGTGCGTCATCTCAGTTGACTTGATGAGTCCCTCTCACAGTCTCCTAGATGGTTGATAATGACCTTGCGAATTCTCTCGCTAAACTACAAAACTATGCTTCCGTCAAAGGACAGGCAGAGAAGGTTAGCCTCTCAGGATCTATATATATGTATTTGAATCTTCATTCCCGTCGAGCAGCTCCTCCGCAAAGTAGCACTAATAGACATTGTCAACGTCGAGGATCTTGCTCTTGATTTCACATTGCCAGGTTATGACATTGAGCTGAAAGTATGTAATTCATAGACCTTCTTGTGACAGTCATCTCAACATACCCTTGGCAAACAGCCGGGTGGACGTGACATTGCCGTGACTTCTGATAACGCGGAACAGTACATCCACGAAGTTTTGGATGCTATTATCGGGACAGGAACTCGACCGCAGGCTAGGGCTTTCAGGGAAGGGTTCTCCAAAGTCTTTCCGATCTCCGACCTTCAGGCGTTCTCTGCGGATGAACTAGTGATGCTCTTTGGTAACTCTGACGAGGACTGGAATATTGATAGTGCGTTTTATACAGTTTCAACCAGGTACACTACTAACTGATCTGACAGCTCTTAATGAAGCCATCAAGGCTGACCACGGGTTTAACGGGGAGAGTCGTGCAATTCGTGACTTGGTTGAGCTGATGTCTGAATTCGACCTGACTACGCGACGCGACTTCTTGCAGTTCATCACTGGGAGTCCCAAGTTGCCTATTGGAGGTTAGTTTCCCTGACTTCAAGGTTGACACTATGGCTTAGTTCTGACAGGTTTCCGGGGTCTCAATCCTCCACTAACCGTCGTTCGGAAGCCTCATGAGTCACCACTGACTGCAGATGACTATCTGCCTAGCGTCATGACTTGCGTCAACTATCTGAAACTTCCAGAGTACAGTTCGAAGAAAGTGATGAGAGAGAAGTTGTGTACAGCAATGAAAGAAGGAGTTGGCAGCTTCCACTTGTCTTAAGTAATATTGTGCCCACTGAACTAACTTTTTTACGCATTGATTTTCTTTTTCTCTCGCAATACTGTTGTTCCTCGTCATGTCAATGCAATAGCGAACAGAATGCTGTGGCAGCGTGGCAGCGTGGCAGCGTGGCAGTGTGGCAGTGGTCCAGAATGGGTCATCTCACATGATGCCAGTATGCTGGACTAGACTACGGAGCGTGCACCTCGGGCGGTGCTGACCGGCCCCTCATATACACCAATTAATTGTCTTCCGGGCATGTATGTGCGCCCGGACAGACCACTCGTCGTAAAGTGTACGTTTGACCGGTCGAACAAGCACATTAGCTTCGCATCGGCCAAGAATTGTTCCTACGACCTCTTGAAGAACAAGGTGTGTCAAGCCAAATGCCCATAAGCTAATGAAGTCGTATACATTGACATTGTATAGATCGAGCAGTGTTTCTCTCTCTATGCCACTCCCTATGTGGTCTCGTACAAGGATGATGACGGCGAAGTCAGCGACATCTCAACCGAGTCAGATCTCACGGAGGCCATCCAGTATTTCCAAGCCGGCTCCGATGATCCACCCTTGTCCTCTGCAGCATCTATACTCTCGGGACGAAGCTTCGGCGGCAAGCGACGCATCACTCTACGAGTTCATATCACAGTGGACTACGATGGGCCCAGCTTAAGTGATACGTCGAGTCTGGCAAGCCTGGAGGAGTACAAAGGGAGAAACAAGAGCAACGGGGAACTCAGCTGGACAGAGGTGGGGTCGGCTGGCGAGGTGGAAGACAACCGGTCCCATACCACCTTGCCCTTCGAACGCGTTCTCTCACTGTCAGCGCGAGACAGAGGGGCAGCATGGCTTCGAGACCAGAACGCACGTACCATCAAAGCTATGCTGGGCGCTACACCTG